>JAPYYM010000069.1:0-133702 GCA_028534135.1 Potos flavus
TGGAATTTAAATAAAAACTAAGGAAAAAAAACGAACGGATATGTTGACTCAGGTAGGATTTTGGTTTTTGCCAACAAAATAGATACAGCTTTTGTTGATTTTGGAATTGTGAATGAAACACTTTATATTAAATAGGACATCATATTTTGTAAAGCATAATATACAGTTTTGTATTTGTATTTCTTTGCAAATATTTCTCCTCTGTGTAAAAACCTGTGCTCTCACATGTACAGCTATCCCCAAACATAAAGAAAACACCTTATTTTCCTATGAGAGTTTAAAATTCAGTTCATGAAAAAAAAAAAAAATTCAGTTCATGAAATCCTTTCCAAACCTATAGAAAAATTAGTTACATTACCTAATATATGATACAATCAGCAATGCCCATATATTTTAATTATTTAGAAAACATATTATCTTTCCCCGAAAGTCTCCCATTTTAAAAGTGATCCACTTCTGCAAACCAAGAATTTAAATTAACACGTATTTAACACAGTACATTATAGTTGTTGAATATCTATTTATAGAAAGAATGAATCAATACATCCAATATATTTCACTAAATATTCTAAATAAATACTTAGAATTTTCCAGTTTCAAAAAATATAATTAAGATGTTTGATATCATATGAGTAAAAAGTAGCAGAGATCAAACTGAGGATCTAGAAGATTGCATAATCTTCCTTCTATAGTATAATAAGGTATTTAAATGAAATGCTATTATTTTTTTGAAATATTTATATTTAAATATTATAAATCATTTAAAAAACAAAAAAATGTACTATTATATTTACATTTCTTATAATCATCTGAAATTGCTTTCCAATGCAATAAACATTAGGAATAAAATAAAACTTGGGGCGCCTGGGTGGCTCAGTGGATTAAAGCCTCTGCCTTCGGCTCAGCTCATGATCTCGGGGTCCTGGGATCGAGCCCCACATCGGGCTCTCTGCTCGGCGGGGAGCCTGCTTCCCCCTCTCTCTCTCTGCCTGCCTATCTGCCTACTTGTGATCTCTCTCTCTGTGTCAAGTAAATGAATAAAATCTTTAAAAAAAAAAGGAATAAAATAAAATTTATCCCATGTTAATATGTATGTACATTTTAATTTTTTCTTAGAAGTCTGAAATATAAATAACATCCCCAAGCTCTTAATTCTTTCTCCATTAAGTATGCAAAAATACAATAATGACATGAAAATTCTAAGGTGGTAAAATGGAATGAAATATAGAACATTATGTTAAAATTTATTTAAATATTCTCTTTAAAAAAAAAAAAGAAAGCAGGGGTGCCTGGGTGGCTCAGTCGTTAAGCGTCTGCCTTTGGCTGGGGTCACGATCCCAGGGTCCTGGGATGGAGCCCCACATCAGGCTCCTTGCTCAGCGGGGAGCCTGCTTCTCCCACTCCCCCTGCTTGTGTTCTTTTGCTATGTCTCTCTCTGCCAAATAAATAAAATCTTAAAAAAAAAAAAGAAAGCATAGTTTTCTTTATAAATAATCTAAGTAGCTTTAAAACATTTTCCAAGCCTATACCTCACTTTCTAAAAAAGCTAAACCTAGAAGTTTGAGTAGATGGATGTCTCAAAATATGAATAAAGCAATTTTAAGATTTACACATATTTTTAAAAAGAGGAAAATGTAACTTTCATTAATTGTAGACACATTTCTTTAGTGCTATTCAGTAACCAAATTTAACAATGTTTTAAGCAATGCTCCTTTACTTCACTCAGTGAAGACTCTAATGCAAATTCAGAAAAGTTGTTTTTATAACCTGGTCCAAAAAAAATATCTATATGTCGGTTCATATACCTATAATTTCTATTTAAAAGTTACCTAAAGGTAAATACACACACACTTCAAAAGATAAAAGCAACTAAATTCAGTTCAAATCAAATTGGTATAATATCAACATACTTCTGGTATAAATATATTAGAATTAAAATACACAGAAAATTAATAAATAGAAACATTTGTCTTAGATCATTCCTATACTAAATATTTTTCATCTTTCAGTGAAAATAAGTGAATGTTAATCGTGTGTGACTCTAACTGTATCCATATAAATCAACATACATTTTTAAGAACTTTGTAAAAACAAAACAGTCAATGCAGATAAAGAACAACTTTATTTACAAAGATAGTAGGTTGAGTATTGAAAATAGTAAGTTTCAAATGACAGAAAGGCCTTCACATTTGAATTAAAAAGTACAGAAACAAACCAGAAGAGATTCTTAAACTCAGGAAACAAACCGAGGGTTGCTGGGGGGTCGGGGGGTGGGGATAGGTTGGCTGGGTTATGGACATTGAGGAGGGTATGTGCTATGGTAAGTGCCGTGAAATGTGTAAGCCTGATGATTCACAGACATGTACCCCTGGGGCAAATAATACATTAAATGTTAATAAAAAAAAAGTACAGAGTACATCTTGTTATTTATATTCATAGAGTAATAATTAGAACTATATCAATGGAAGTCATCCCTAAAAGAGAAACTATATAAAGGAAAGCTTGAGAGTACCTTAGCAGTCTCCAAATTTTATTCAGTTGGGGAGTAGATGGTAACTAGAAAGGAGTATTAAGCATGATCCAAAATAGAAATGATTAATAAAGTTAATAAAAGTTAATAAAAACAATAAAAAGGGAGGCTCTCTCTACATCAAAGAGAATAAACTACCTAAGAATAAATTTAATCAAGGAAGTGAAAGACCTGTATATTGAAAACTATAAGACATTAATAAAAGAATTTGAAGATGACACAAATAAATGAAAAGATAGTCCATGCTCATGGATTAGAAAAATCAATAATTTCATTAAAATACCCATGCTACCCAAAGTAATTTACATATTCAATGCAATCCCTGTCAAAATTCCAAATGCATTTCTCACAGAAATAGAACAAATAATCTTAAAATTTATATGGAACCACCGAAAATCCAAAAAAGCCAAAGCAAGCTTTCAAGAGAAGAACAAAGCTAAAGGTATCATGCTCCCTGATTTCTAAAGCTGAAGTAATTAAAAATTATGATATTGACATAAAAACAGAAAGACAGATCAATGCAACAGAAAAGAGAGCCCAGAAACAAACCCATGGATATTTGGTCAATTAATTTAAAACAAATGAGATAAGAATATACAATAGGGAAATGATAGTCTCTAATAAATAGTGTTGGGAAAACTTGATAGCCACATACATAAGAATGAAACTAAATTACCACCTTACACCAAACACAAAAATTAACTGAAAATGGATTAAAGACTTAAACTTAGACCTGAAACCATAAAAACCTTAGAAGAAAACATAGGTAGTAAGCTCTCTGACGAAAGTCTTGGTGATGATTTTTTAATCTGGTACTAAAAGTAAAAGCAACAAATGCAAAAATAAACAAGTGGGACTACAACAAATGAAAAAGCTTCTACACAGCAAAGGAAATCATCAACAAAAAGAAAAGGCAAATTACTGAATGGGAGAAAATATTGGCAAATCATATATCTGAGAAAGGGCCAATATCCAAAATATATATAGAATTCATACAACTCAACAGCAAAAACAAACAAAAGAAACAAAACAAAAACCCTCAATCAATACGATTGAAAAATGGGTGGAAGATCTAAATAGACATTTTTCCTAAAAAAAAAAATACAGATGGCCAACAGGTACATGAAAAGATACTCGACATCATTAATCATCAGAGAAATGCAAATCAAAACCACTGATTTGATAATGACTATTATCAAAAAGACAAAAAATAACAGGAGCTGGTAAGGATACGGAGAAAAGAGAACCCCTGTACATCATTGGTAGGAATATAAATCTGTACGGCCATTATGGAAAATAGTATGGACAGCGCTGAAAATATTAAAAATAGAGCTACCATACGATCCAGCAATTCCACTACTGAGTATTTATGCAAAGAAAATGAAAACATAAATTCAAATACATATCTGCACCCCCATGTTCACTGTAGCATTATTCACAATAGTCAAGATATGGAAACAACCTAAGTGTCCATCAATGGATGAATGAATAAAGAAATTGTGATAATTATTATTCTTCCTACAATAGTATTCATCCTAAAAAAAAGAATGAAATCTTGCCATTTGTGACAACATAGGTGGACCTCGAGGGCATTAAACTAAGTGAAATAAGTCAGATAGATAAAAAAAAATACTATATAATCTCTTTCATATGTGGAATCTTAAAAAAAGACAGATGAAATAGAGTATATAAGTATCCTTTGAAAACTCTGAAATATTAGGTAAATATAATTTATCACAGCTCTGTGTGTACTTTTTGCAAACTGAAATGAGTAATAATATTACCTTATCTGTTTTAAATTCAGATTTTACATAACGAGTTCATTCTATAATTTATCTTGTATGTTTTGAGTTTATAGTAATGATTCTAGTAATGATTCAAGATTTCTTTATTAGTGCATCTTTTGAGTCAAAGATACTGTTTTTTAAAGTTACATTTATTTATTTCATTCAGTGAGTTTTTAAAAATTTCACTCAATTCATTTTACTCAAGTTCGTATTTAGTGCCTACTATAGGCAAGACACTGTGTTAAGTGGGAAAGGTAAATGAATGAAAAGTGACATGAACCCTATCCACAAAAAGCTCAGTAGAGTAAAGATATAGACACAACCTTAAAAAGCCAAATATGACATAATGTAAGCACTGCCACATGGGACAAGTATACGAGGTACTACACTGGAGAGGAGCTTCCAAGCCTTGAGTATCGGGACAGGCCTCACGGAGGAGGTGGTATCATAAGTTGGGACCTAAAGGAGAAAGAAGACTTTACCAAGATAACCTAGAGTAGGCGGTAAGGGCATCATAGTCCAGGGAAATAGCCTGGACAAAGACATGAAACAGGCTATCATGTTGAAGAATCACAAGGGAGTTTAACCTGTGCAGAGTTTAAGGTTAGAAGAGGTATTAGAAGAGTTTAAGGTTAGAAGAGGTGTGGCCAGAGAAGAGAGTGGAGGAACTGGCAGTCATGGCCATGGAGGGCCTCCTCATAAGTTACCCAAAGGAGTCTGGTCTTCATCCTGTAGATGTTAGAGTCATGGAAGGTTTCTAAGCAGGAAAAAATAAAAAATAAAAAATAAAAAATAAAAAAAACTAAACTAAAAATAAACCTCTTTCACAATTACTATTAGTTTGCATTCTAGTATTTATCATATGAAGAGATTTGTTACAGTTAGTCTGGGTTAGTGACTTGATCTCTCTCTGACCGTGACTGCCAGTTCACGAGTCTGCTTATTTCTCTTACCATTACAGGAATTGTCTGTAACCCAGAAATATACTTCATATTAGCATTCATTCTCAATATTAAAACATGTGACATTACTAATATGACTTTTAAATGTACATCATATTCAGTTAATTAATCTGTTTTATTTTATTAGCATCTGCTTTCAAAACTGTTTTATTTCTAATAAAAAATATATGTCAATTATACTATTGTAAGAATAGCCAGTTTAGTGGGATGAATCATGGCCCAAAAGATATGTCCAGCTCCTAAACCCTGAAATGTATGGACATTACTTTATTGGATAAAAGAGTATTGACAGATTTAATTCCATTAAGGATCTTGAGGAGATCATCCTGGATTACCTGGTGGGTCCTTAATTCAGCATCAAGTGTCTTGTAAGACATGTCAAGTGTTCCATAAGAGACACAAAAAGAAGGAAAGGAGGCAATGTGACCACAAAGTCAGAGACTGGAGTGATGCAGCTACAAGCCCAGGAATGCTGACAGTCCCCAGAAGTTGGAAAAGGCAACAAATAAAATCTTTCCTAGAGTTAATGGAATTGTAGCCTGTCAGCACCTTAAGACATTTGGCCTCCAGAACTGAGAAACTGAATGTGTGTGTGTGTAGGTGTGTTTTCCAGCTGCAGTTTGAAGTTCTATGTTACAGCAGCTATTATAAGAAACTAATAGTAATTAGATTTATAAAACTGAGACAAATAATATGAATAATAAATGACTAAGAACTTTAAAGTGTTCTCCTTTTAAGTACACAGATTATAATAAAATCTTCTTTAACAAATCAGAAATAATTGCATGTGTTCCATACTGCCAAGAAGTTGAAGCAAGGTAGTAAGTAGGCAAATCGATGTTATTTTGTAATGACTAAATACTAGGTAAGTCATCAAAATAAAATAAAATAATTTTCCTTTAATACCTAAGATTTTACTTCTCATAAAAAATACTGTGTTTCTCACTGAAATATTTAAGCAAGTAATAGCGAGAATTGCATTGGAATTTATAGAATAGGAGAAATTAATATGAACAGTCATATAATGAGATCCTTATTTGATATTGATGTGTTTTCATTTCCTCTTACATGTTGCAAGTGTTAATCCAGGCATCCTTTTCTGCTTTCAACACCACTACACTGCATCAACTTGTCACCTAAATAACTGTAATTAAGCATTCTCTCTAGTTGCTGATTACAGTATGCTGATGAACATTCCCACTGGATTTAACAGCCTCTTTCCCAACATCTACAGTAATCATCACATATTATAATGTCTTTTTTGCTGAAGACTTCTTAAATAATCTAAAATTTAAATTGAACAAGTCTTTGATTATTGCAATCTAAAGTTCAACAGGCGCTTAATCAGAAAGGTGTATCATATCATTGACATCTACTAAGCAATAGGATAATATATATCCAGGGAAATAAATACTTAAACTCTTGGTCATTGATCCATGTCATTTTAAAAATTAGCATCAGCATATAACCCAGAAAAAAAATTTCCTAAAAAGCAGTAGGCTAACAAGAGGTGATATTTTTCAATGTAGCATTTATAATATCCAAATGACTCATTTCCTAGGACTTTAACATGCATATAGTTAATGTGTAGAACACTAAAATTTGAATCAAGTAGAAGTTCAATAATCACATATTCAAGTTATTATTTCATTAAGTCATTACTATTCATAGATACAAAAAGTGGCATAATATTTCAAAGCCAGATTTCCAAGATATGTATAGATTTTATCATGCCTGTGCTCAGATCTGGCAAGAGGACCTACCCCATGAGCCTTATCCATGATTTATAAGGTATGTAATTTATAAGGTATGTAATCACACATACACATACACACATATCCCCCACTATAAAATAGATCTGTACCTCTGTCACTTGGGATCCAGAGTAGAGACAGCTAGCATGACCCCAGCTTCAAACATCAGTTTTTATGACTCACACGCCCATCTTCCCAGAAATGCTGTTCCATATCTCTTGTCCTGTGGACCTGAAACAAAAGGCAGGTGAGTTCAAATACTATAATGGCTTGGAGTTTCCCACTGCCAAAAGAAGGCATGAACATTTATTTTTTTTATTTTTATTTTTTTCATTTATAGTTTTTCAGGTGAAAACAAGAAATTAAATTAAATAAATGTACAGTAAAATGTGAATTATGCACATCATCATTTTATTTACTCAACCTATATTTCTGCCCATCATTTCTTTGAGCTACTCCATAAGAACATGGTTCAATACACATAACAAACTACATCAAGCAGACTTTAGAGTAGGTGATTGAATCAATTTAAAATTTCTGTAAATATAAAATTTATATATTTTTTCAAATATTAATTGAAATTTACTACTCTTTATTACAAAATAATTGTATTTTAGCATATATATGAAGAGCCATTATTTTTATTGAGAAGTATATGGAGTAGATAATAGCCTTTACTTAGTTAACAAAATACAATATGTCCTGCTTTCATATACCTGGCAACTTACTATTTGAAATATTCGTATGTGTATTGGTGTTTGGGAAAGGTAGAGGGGAATATGCACATAACATTGGCAACCTTAAGGTAGTAGAACAAATAAATGTTTATATCTTCAGCAAGAAGGAATAATTAGTCAATCTATGACACAATTCTAATGTGAATAGAATTTATTATTAACTTGAGCAAATCCATATGTCCTTATCCATATGACCTTAATTGGAATTAGACAAAATGCTAATGCATTTGGGTCCATAAAACAA
Organism: Potos flavus; assembly: GCA_028534135.1. Taxonomy (NCBI): domain Eukaryota; kingdom Metazoa; phylum Chordata; class Mammalia; order Carnivora; family Procyonidae; genus Potos; species Potos flavus. The sequence continues at coordinate 8,015 of JAPYYM010000069.1, forward strand.
AGTAATACCTAATTGTGAATAATCTAGCACATTTCCATTTTCACTTGTATTCTTTGAATCTAATTATTACATTTGAAGCAACCATCTAAAAATGATAATCCAAATATATTCTTTGCTGTAGGTTTATATCTAATTCATATACTGTGCATACTTTTAATTATCAATTATTCTGGTTATTATCTTGCAAGTATAAGAACTATGATTTTTTTAAAGATTTTATTTATTTGAGAGAGAGAGTAAAAGAGAGAGAGCACAAGCGGAGGAAGGGCAAAGGAAGAGAGAGAGAGAGGAATAAGCAGACTCCCTCTGAGCAGGGAGCCCTAGACCCTGGGTCATGACCTGAGCCAAAGGCAGATGCTTAAACAACTGAGCCACTCAGGTACCCCTGAACTATGATTTCTTTTAAATCAAACATTTCTTTTTTTTACTGGTTTTAAGATTTTTTTTTTCTGTGTAGAAAGCATCTTTATTTTTTTACTTAAATTCAATTATCCAACACATAGTACATCATTAGTTTCAGATGCAGTATAAATGAAACTTTATGTACTATACAATACCTGTTTCTCTATTTTTTTTTTAAGATTTTATTTATTTATTTATTTGACAGAGAGAGAGATTACAAGCAGGCAGAGAGGCAGGCAGAAAGAGAGGGGGAAGCAGGCTCCCTGCTGAGCAGAAAGCCCGATGCAGGGCTTGATCCCAGGACCCTGAGATCATGACCTGAGCAGAAGGCAGAGGCTTTAACCCACTGAGCCACCCAGGCACCCCAACAATACCTATTTCTAACACAGTATATTGTTTTCTTAAAATGTGAACATAAAACTCCATCAACCCAATTCAATATTCAGAACCTTTACATTATTTATTTCAGCTCTCATTCAAACATTTGGCAACACCTTTTATCTGAAAATCATTCTATCATTTGAATTTATTTGAAACTATTGTTTTTATCAGAATAGTTATCTATCTAGTTAGAAAACTGTAATATGGAAAATTATGTATAATAAAAATTAAATTCCTCCCTCCCATGTCAATTTTTCTTTGAAAGGTAATCACTATGCAGACCCTTCTAAAATTATACATATAACTAAAATATTTCATAATGTGTATTTATTTTTCATACAGAAGTAAGCAAATTTAATACATCATTCCACATCTTGCCCTTATTGATGATAAGTATTACATATTTTGGAAATTTTTCTTTTAAGGCCTATGACAGTGACTTTATTTTTACTAGCTATATATCATTTCTTTATATTGATGTAACAAAATTTACTTAACCAGTTCCATGAAAGTGAAATTAAATAGTTTTTCTGCTACTCAAAATATATTGCAATGAACATCTTAAGACATATGACAGTATACTTTGCAAGTACATAAAAACAGCATATTTCTAGCTATTAAAATTCTGTATTACAGAAGATAATATTCCTCAGTTTGACTGAGATATATTACTAAATTTACCTTCATAAAAAAAGGTTGTAACAATTTAGATTTTCATCAAAAATTAACTGAATTTACATGACCCTCAAAGTAATATAAATCCATTATTCTCCATCCTATCCATGTTAAATTTTCCTTGCCTTGATTAAATACATTACTTCTTTTATATTGGATTTTCCCATAATTTAAAAATATTTGATCAAAATCTTACAAATAATGGAATAAAGGGAACACATTCAGAATCATTCTGAGGCCAGTGTTACTCTGATACCAAAGCAGGATAAAAACAATGTAAGAACAAAAAGTCTAGTTTGTCTGATAAAGTATTACTACTCCAGTTTTCTTTTGACATCCATCTGCGTGATAAATGTTTTTCCATCCCCTCACTTTCAATCTGAAGGTGTCCTTAGGTCTAGATTGAGTCTCTCATAGGCAGCATATAGATGGATCTTTTTTTTTTTTTTTTGTGGTGGTGGTTGTTTTAATTCATTCTGACCCCCTTTTGATTGGAGCATTTATTTAGTCCATTTACATTTAAAGTAATTATTTATAGATACATGTTTATTGACATTACTTGTTTTGTCATTGTTTCTGGAGATATTCTCTGGTCCTTTCTTGTCTTTGTATCTTTTGATCTCTCCTTTGCTCTCAAAGAGCCCTTTAATATTTCTCATGGGGCCGATTTAGTGGTCACAGACTCCTTCAGTTTTTGCTTGCCTGGGGAGCTCTTTATCTCTCCTTCTCTTCTGAATGATAGCCCTACTGGATAGAGTATGTTTGGCTGCAGGGTTTTCCCATTTAGCACCTTGAATAGATCATGCCACTCCCTTCTGGTTTGCCAAGTTTCTGTTGAGAAATCTCCAGCTAGCTTTATGGGTTTTTCCTTGTAAGTTAAGGACTTCTTTTGTCTTGCTGCTTTTAAGATTTTTTCTTTATCACTATATTTTGCTAATTTAATTACAATATGTCCTGGTGTTGTCCTGCTTTTGATGGGAGTTGATTTTTTTTTTTAAAGATTTTATTTCTTTATTTGACAGAGAGAGAGAAATTACAAGTAAGCAGAGAGGTAGGCAGAGAGAGGGAGAAGCAGGCTCCCTATGAATACAGAGGGCTCCCTATGAATACCTATGAATACACGCTCCCTATGAATACCTATGAATACAGAGAACAAACTGATAGTTGCTGGAAGGAAGGATGGTAGGGGGATGAGCAAAATGGGTGAAGAGGAGTGGTAGATACAGGATCCTATTATGGAATGAGTAAATCACAGGAATAAAAGGTACATCATAGAGAATATAGTCAATGATACTGTAATAGTGTTGTATGGTGACAGATGGTAGGTACATTTATGATGAGCATAGCATAATGTATAGAAATGTTGAATCACTATGTTACACACTATATACATATAATGTATATACACTATATACATTAGTTATAAGAAATTAATGTAACATCATGTGTCATACATGCAAATAAAAATAAAATAGTATATTTGAATCCTCTTTGAGCTTCTTTAAGATTTTCATGATCTAAATGATGATGGTTAGAATTTGATATTAATTTTGATGCATCTTATCTAGGGAAAGCCTGGTAGTAGGTTCATGATATCTCACACAAGAGAGAAAATGCACTTTGATTTTGAAATCATTTTTATAAAGTATGAATGAAACACCTGCCTTCTTCACAGACTTTAAAATTTTGATAATTCCTCCAATTTAAAGTGATGTTCTATTCCTAAACTTTCTATTGACCTTTAAGACCCAGAAAGCACATAGGTTTTACCTCTCATGGGTCTGCCCACATGAGTGACTATGGGGTTGTAAAAGACTCAATTCATTTCAGCCCTTTAATTTCCCATAATACAACAGAAAAGAGCAGTGGCAGAAGAAATCAATCCCAACTTATCCCTTGTTGAATATCAGCAAACACAATGTCACAAAACCAATGTGAAGAAATGAAGTATAGATTTTCTGCTGACATTTGTAAAGTGTTTGTGTCAAAGTATTTTTGTAATATAGAAAAGGTTAGAGTTTAACAAATTAAAGCACATATTTCTTTTAAACAATTATGCTGGTCATTTGAAATAATTTTAATAGCTTTTTTCTTATGAAAATGTTGAACTCAATGTGACTGGATGCAATCTTTAATTACTCATCATTAACAAACACATTACTTTATGATAAGCATATGGAAAATTTGTAAGAACCTATTTTTCGGATTATAGATTTATCTCCTGTAATTAAAAATAGAATCATGTCTCAAAAATATAGTTTCTGTCAACAATGTATAGCTTATTTTCCTTTGCTTATTAAAAATTATATACTTCATTCTCTCCTCATAGCTGTTATAGGTGTTTCCACATTTAAATAATACACACATTTTAAATAATAATTGTAAATGATTTCATTTACATAAGAGATTATATTATTTGAAAATATAAATAATAATATATAACATTAACATTTTATTTATATTAATCAACAATTACACAAAAATTATTGTTTTTCAACACTTTTAATTCTGCCAGTATTTATTGAGGACATATAATCAATGACACTGCAGTAGCAAAGAGCACACGTAGTCCTTAGCTACACAAACTAGAGATTCTTAGAAATAAGTGGCTGATTGCAGAGCTGGGGCAAGTATAATGTGAGGTGGTGACCCCCCTGGAATATCTTGTTGTGCAGAAAGTAGGAAAATGTTCCAAGAATGATGGGGAAGGTCAAATGGAGATAGATAGGAACTAACTAAATCTGGGAAATTGAGCATTAAAAGAAATAAAAATAAGTGAAGGATTGTACATCATTAAATAATAAGAAGAATTTAGGAGTCCATACTCAGAAAAGAAGGCAGAAACAAAGAAACAAAGATTCTAAATGTCACTATAATGTCAACTAGTATTATGGAAAAATGACTGAATTAGAAAACCACCATCAGATAACCATCATGGTAATAATAAATTCATGTAAGAACCAAAATAAATTTTCTGATATAAAATTATCCCTAAAATTGTTTGCCATATATTTTGTGAGAAACAGAACATTTATATATGCTCAAACTGTCACCCTGCAAAAAATACTTATAATTAACTTTAAAGTGTGGATACTAACCAAATAATTGAAACTAATATCATGAGCAATGTGGTACATGGTCATTGAGTGACTCTTGACACAGACTATATAACAGAGAAGCAGACTGCATCACTTTTGTGGTATTACTGCCCAAATAGGTATCTGGTCTAATCATGGAACGAACACAGTATGAGGAATATTGTGCAAAGTAACTAGCCTGTACTCTTTCAAAGTATCCAAGACAAATACAAGAAAGAACAAGGGAAGATTGAAGAACATTTCCAGATTGAAGAAGTTAACTAAAGAAGCATGACACTTAAATGCAACCTGTGACCTTGGATATAATCTTGCACAAGAAGTGAATGAGGTCTCTTAAGAAGTTCATACTTTACCAGTGTTAATTTTCTGATTTTGAGAGGTATTACTATGTAAGGAGTTGATTTTGATGGTTATGAAAGGAGTACCCTTATTTTCAGGAACTGAACAGTACTTTAAGGATTATCATGGATTGTCTGATTTTTTTATACGTTTCAGAAAAATATAAAAATGTATAGAGAGAAAATAAGAGAGAGAGAGAAATCAAAAGAGACAGCAACTACAGTAAAATATTGAAAATTAGGAAGTCTGTATGAAGGGCATGTGGGAATGTTTTATACTTATAATTTCCAACGTCAAAGTGTGATAAGGAGCAGTAAAATCATATGAAGGAGTTTCATATCCCACTGAAGAACTCCTGAATCAGAATGTGCATTTTTAATAATGTCTTCAGGTAATTTTTATATACATCAGTATTTGAGAAACACTGACTTAAACATGACTTGGCTGGGGAAATAGGGCATAAAAATCAATTATATTTGTTGGTTAGATTTAATAATGATATTATAGAGACATTTAAAAAGAGGCTTATCTTTAGGGGATTTTACCAAAATATTTACTGATGAAATGCCATAGTGTCTGAAATTTGCTTTGATATATAATTTGGTGAGGATGAAGTTGATGAGGGCATAGTTAAATTCAGCTGTGGTGATAATTGTTGCAGCAGGATAATGAGTACATTGAGTTCACTAGTCTAGTCCTTTGTTTTGGATGTGGTTGAACTCTTATAAAATAAAACATATATACAACACAAACAAACAAACATATCTTAATAATAAAGAATGTTAGGAAAAAAATAAGAGGAAATGATTAAGCTGCCTACAAGGGCATCTGAAAACAATATCCAGAGAAGATAAATTCATTCCTCTTTAACATTGTTTATATAATTTCCTTCTGCATATTTCATATTTTCTTTTTATAATTAAAGATATTACCATAATCATAAAATTAGGTTCTTGTAATAAACAAGACCATATAGCAGAGTTAACAAAAGTTTTAATACTGCTTCATTTTAAACTAATAAATTGTTCTATAACAAATGTTCTAATCTATGTTTCATTAGCAAAATGACAACAAGTACTATCATGAAAAGAGAGAAAAATGTTAGAGGCGAATGTATAGATTAAACATCATTTTACTAGGTTGGGTGACAGATAATGACAGCTTTAAAGTCTGTCATTTCCCCCAATTTTAACCATACTGGATTTTTCTTTTTGGTAATTATACTTTAAAAATATGTAAATATGGTACCCAACTACTGTAATTTGGCTTAAGTCTCCTCACCATCTAGGTTCTGTCTTCTCGTGTGTGTAGGGTTAATAATAACAATAACATACACATTTATTTCAGGTTAAAGAAAATAACTGACATGAAAAAAGTAAATTTGCAAATTTTAAAATGACATGTAAATAAATTACCTTATGATTTAGTCATTAACTTTCATACTTGATTCATGTATTTTGCAGCATATTGAAATGATTTAACCAATTACTGCACTCCCTGTACATTATACTATGAGAGTTGTGAGTAAAAAAAGAAAATATATAGCAGGCACCTATTATCTATGCTTACTCTATATGTAAAACTACATTAACTGATACAAATGTAGTCTGTCATTTAAAAAAAATGACCAAATTATCAACGGTTTAAGGAAACTAGAAGTTTATTCCTGTATCACGTAACACTTTAAACAAAGGCCAAATGTGTTATGGTGATTATATGGTTGGAGGCCCATACTTCTGTTCTCTTTTGCTAAGCTATTCTTATAGATTTCATTATTATTAAGATGATCAACTTCTGTTCTCACTTCAATATTCCATCCAATAGAAATACCCCCCCCAAAAAAAGAAAAAAAGAAAAGCGCAATTTTTCTTTTTAAAAGCAATACTCAAATTGCATACATCAGTTTTTTTTAATATTGTTGATCAGAAATTAGTCATATGACCATATCTAGCTTTAAGAAAAACTGGAAAATATAGTTTTTATTCTGGATGGTCATAGGTAAAATTCAGGCATTTGGTTACCAAATGAAGACATAAAAACATTAATTATTTTAATTGAATAATTCGGTGGGAGTTTTAGATTTTTTAGATTTCTATCCTAAAGATTTCAAGTTAAAAAAAAAAGAACCCAACTGCTTAGGGGTTCAGCTATATAAAGGTTGAAACACAAGGTTTAAAATATATAGGGGAATGTACTGAATATGTAACCATATTTTCGTCATTTTATGGATGACTGGAATACTCATAGAGATTACTCAGAGGTAGCTCATTAAAAGCCAAGACTAAAAGAAAGGTTTTTAGTTTCTAGTTTAGTTTGTTTTCCAATAAGCCAATTTTTAGAATTTGAAGAATTATAGCTGCTTCTAATTTTTCTCATATGTTTATATCTAATATAATTTTAAGACAAACATCGCTAAAATACATTTGAGGAATTTCAGGAGTACAAGCCTCATTTAAAGTATATTCATAGGAAATGAGTTTGGTTGGATGAATAAATGACAATAAAGAAAAAACTGTTAGTGGGCCTGGGTGGCTCAGTGGATTAAGTGTTTAATCAGTAAAACTGATGTTTTCTTTACTATTCTAATACTCTTCTTCATGTAAGGAAGCTTCCTTTCATTCCATTATTAACATGACATTTTACACAAGGAGATATTTGTTTTTATCAAATGACATTTAATATGTCAAAACTATGTGCTTTTTCTCCTTTGCATAAATGGATGCATTAATAATTTTCTTAAGTTTTGACAATCTTGCTGACCTAAAATAGTTCTAACCTAATTTTACTATGTTCAAATGTTAATAGACAATTTGATGTGATTTGTTATTAACTTATCATTTCTATTGATTCTAAAGTTTATAAAGTTGTTTTCAAACATTTTTTGAAGAACTCTAGTTCAAAAAAATGTCAATAGGTGTTCTCTAAAAATGGATTATATGATTAAATATATTTTGAAAATTGTAGCTGAAATGAATTTAAAGAACCCTCCTTGCTACTGAAATTTGCAGGTAATTCATTAATCTGGATTAGAAATATTCAAAGAATAGTTATTTTAGAGAATGTTCCTCAAATTTGTTTTTTGTAGAACAGTGTAATATCTTTACTTTCCAGAATTCTAGCATTTTTTTAAAAGTTCAGTATTGCTGGGGTCATTTAATTTTGTTTTGCCAGGGAAAGAAGGCAAACTAGGGCTGAAATCATCAACTCAGGATTGAATCATAGTTTGAAAATGAACCAAAACCCTAGCAGATATATAGAAAACAAACACCTCAGTATTTACAGAAGTGTGATCATGTCTTCCAGTAATATTATTTGATATATTTTAGATTTATTGGTGTTCCTGAATTAAAACTATCTACAAAATAAGTGAAAATTTGGCCTTTTAAAAGTATAACTAATGTAAACATTCCCAAACAGTTAATAACTTTCTAATACTTAGCAACCATTAAAAATTAGACTTTTCATTGTTGTTCAAGATGTTTCCATGAATATATGTAATTATATTTATATATATATATACACACATAAAAGCTGTTAAATAATTAACTGTATTTCAAAATTCTAAATGTAAAAGTTCATATTCCATTTCTCAGTAAGCTAAGAACTATGCATTTCATTCTATATCTTCCCATAAAATTTGGCACATATGTTCTCATAAGATAACGAAAAAACTTAAATATTTTAGAATTTGCCTTATTAATGCAGAAAAGTCAATAACAGTTATACACGCACACACACACACACATATATACATATATACACACACACACATATACGTATGTATATATAATGTGTTTAGAAGCCAGTGACTAAAGGTAATGAAATAATCTAGATTTAATTTGCATTTAATATAGAAAAGGATTGGTTATCAGCCAGTATTCAGATTTATTAAAAGTCAAAAATGCTGTCACAGCTCATGTGTACATGGAACATTAGTCATTCATTTTGTTAATCTAACATAATATGGAGTATAATTTATCAGGACATCAAAAATAATAGCTTTTACTCCATTTCCTCACTTCTATAAGGACATGCACAATAGACTCCATAGCTATACATGCACTCTATTAGGGCTAATTGAAAATAGATGGTACAATTAACCTGCTTCTTAGTAAAAAGCATTAACACTTAATGTAAAAATCTAATCACAATAAAAAGAGGCTCACATTGAAAGGAAATGTGGTGAATAATTCAAAATCATCTTATTTTCTCTTACAAAGTAAATTAAGAAAGAAAAAGTTAATATAACAACACCCAAAGCAACAATTAGATCATTTGCATTTCTAATCTTTGCTTTCTTTCTCAGATATATTCCATTTCAGAAGACTCTATAGATGATTTAATACAATGATTCAAGGTATTTAGGTGCAACATAGCAGAACTGAGCAGGTGGTCATGGAACAAATAAGCTGTGGAGGCAATCTATTACAATACAAGGTATAAAAAATTAATGTGGAAACTCTTATGTAGTAGGAAAAGCTGTCTTGATTACTTTATCTTAACAAATTCCATTAAACAGAATTTTTTGATGATGTCCTATAACTAAAGTTCAATAAGTTCTTTAAAAACAGCAAAAATATTTTTCATTTTTAAAAAGTCATCTATAAATGGTGATCATTTCAAGAGCTACAACTTCTCATAAGGTTTTTATTTATTTTTATTTTTTTATTTTATTAAGATTTTATTTATATTTTAGAGAGAGAGAGGAGAGCATGAGCAGGGGGAGGGGAAGAGAGAGAAGCAGACTCCTGGCTGAGCCAGGATCCCAACGTGGGACTCGATCCCAGGATCCCAGGATCATGACCTGAGCCGAAGGCAGATGTTTAACTGACTGAGCCACCCAGGAGCCCCTCATAAGGCTTTTAAATGCGTTTGAATTTTTTAATATGTCTCATAATGTAAAATAAAGTTTTTAAATGCAAATTTAAAGGAAATAAACTGATAATATTTACGACTCTTCTTGTGTTCTATACTTAGGGCAAACTTCATTAGTTAGTCTTTAAAGTGGAGCCTGGATGGCTCAGTCAGTTAAGCATCTGACTCTTGATTTCTGCTCAGGTCACGATCTCAGGGTCATGATCTCAGGGTCATGAGATGAAGCACCCCCTCCCCAATTCACCTTTGGGCTCCCCACTCAGCAGGGAGTCTGCTTCTCCCTCTCTTTTCTCCCTCTGCCCTTCCTCCTCACTAGCACCCTCTCTCTCTAAAATAAATAAATAAATCTTTCTAAGTCTTTGTCAATCTTTAAACTATTTCCTGCTTAGTCTCAGCTGTTGAATCCTTTATTATAACATTCTTGAGGCTGCCACTATCAGTTCCTAGGAATTACTATAACAAAAGGTAATCATTTGACAAACCCAAAAAAGAGTTTAGAGGTCTCTTTGCTTAGGGCTGAAATAAATTAACAAATATTAATATTTTAATAAAATTGTAATACATCAAATTAATTATACAAAAATTCATTTCAAAAGAGGATACATGTAAATTATTGTAGGGGAATTATTTTGTTGTGACATAGAAAAATAATATCACTTATTTCAAACTTTCAGGGAATTTCCTCTAAGAGAAGTGAAATTCCAAATATTATTACAATTGAAGTTGGACATAAATGCTATCCTAAGATGATAGTAGTGCCACTTTCTATTTTTGGAAAGAATATCCTAACTTATGATGGCCTGAATAGGTTTTTCCTCAAAAGACAGGATGAAATAGGAGAGGTGAAGGCTAAGTTTGGACAGACTACTAAAGGTCTTCAAGGGTTGTGAGAATATTGGCATAATCTATAGTATGTCATGATAATACACTAAGGTCTAAAACAATCGGCTGTAATAGATTAAGTTATAAGAGAATCAAAGAGAAAAAGCTCTTCAGAGGTAGAATGTTAACTATTTTCCCTCATTTTTTCTATCCCCAGTGGCAGGTGAAAATGTTTTGACCTTAACTAGAAACTCATGTAAATATACTGGTAGGATATTCTAGGTGTAGCTATGTACTGATTTCTTTTCTAAGGAACACTTTTAAAAGGATATACCTATGCTGGTTATATTTTTATTTGTTTATTTTTTGTAAATAGACCCTTTCCTGTAGATTTACAAACCTCAGATGTGCTGAAGAATGTAGGCTTTTTAGTTATAGCTAGTGAAATAGACCCCAAAAACTATGCAAGTAGATTGAGCTGCATCTACCTTTTGCTTTTATCATTCTGAACCCAAAACATGTCCTGGTGAAAAAGAGCGGGGAATTTAGGCAGCTGTGTGTGATAGATGTGGGGCATCCTCTACGTGGAGGTGAACATTGAGAATATATGGTTACTGCTTCTCTCTTGGAGTCTTGGCTGATCACTAGTAAAACCTGATGCCAGGTAAGATTTCTACTACATATTTATCCAAGTTATCATGCAGGTCTTTGAGTTTGCTCAGGATCACATTTAAAAATTGGGGGGTTAACCTTAAAAAGGCAGAATCACAAGGGTGAACTTAGCAATGCTACAGATATTCAAAATTAAATTTTATTTTGAAAAACTATAAAATGCTACATGCTTGAATACCCTGGAGATTTGCAATGGATATTGGCATGCTAGAATCTCAAAGAAGCACTGTGTGGATATCAGAAGAGAGAGATTATAATTCCTCTTAAAAGAGTGCAGCTCAAATTTATTTGACTGAAGAAAAAATTCATTGGTACAAATATGGGAAGAATTTTAAAATAAGGAACAAAAATCATGATGCTCTTAACAAAAGTGATAAAACTCAATATATATACACATGACAAAAATCTTAGTCAATTATGGAAATCACTTAATATAATAAAATATACTGAGAAAATACAATAAAAATCATACTTAATGGTGAAATGTTAAAATCTTTCCTTCTTAAAAAAAAATCAACACTAATGCCCACTATCATGAATTTTACTAGAGGTGCTAGCCTGAACACTAATGTAGTAAAAGTAATAAAAAACTATAAGTACTGGAGAAAAGTGAAAAAGCACTATTATCCACAAATTGCATGATTACATATGTAGAAAATTCTTTAAATTGCACAAAAATATTAGAAATAATCAGAGAAAATTAGTTATTTTGCTGGGAACAAGGTCAATATAGAAAGTCAATTGTGGATCTATATATCAGTAGCAAATAGAAAAATAATTTTTACACATATTCCATTTACAACAGCAAATGTATGTGACGCCAAGTTACAATAAGCTTCAGAAAATGGCTTTCCATAGAAAACAATAAAACTGGATTAAGAAAAAATAAAGAAAGCCTAAATACACTGAGGGATTTATGGTAATCAGTATTTGGAAAATCAAATATTGTAGTGATGCTACATTTCCCCAAATGTTTCTATGCATTCAATGAAGCCCTCAATCAAGATCCCAATGGGAGTTTTGTCGAAATTTATGAATTAATTCTAAAATATGTCTGTAGGGGCGCTCGAATGGCTCAGTTGTTTAGCATCTAAATCTTGGATTTGGCTCAGGTCAAGATCCCAGGGTCCTGAGAGACCCAAGTTTGGATCCAAGCTCAGTGTGGAGTCTGCTTGTCTCTCTCCCTTCCCCTCTGCTCCTCCCTGCCCCCTGCTTGTACTCTCTCTCTCTCTGAAACAAACAAATAAATAAATAATAAAATCTTTAAAATACATCTGTAAATGCAAGGAACCAAGAATAACACAACTTGAAAAGAAAAGCATAGTTGATTTATTCTGATAGATAGTAAGTCTAATATTAGCACAAGGATATTTGTAGACTGATGGAGCAGAGACTTCAGAACCAGATGTATGCACTGAGGATCACAATAACAATCAGGTTAGTAGGAAAATGTCCTTTTTAATAACAATGTTGGTCCAACTGGCTATCCCTACAGAAGAAAGAAATACCAAGTATCAGCAAGGATGTATAAAAATGGGAATTTTTATTTAGTGGAATTATAACTTGACAGAACCACTTTGGAAAATAGTGTGGCAATATCTCCCAAGTTTAGCATACACATACATAATGGTCCAGTAACTTCATTCTGAGGTATAAACCATCAGAAATGCATTTTGTATGTTCCTGTAAAAGTATGCACAAGAATGTCCTTGTTGGCACTATTCATAACCCCAACTGGAAACAACCCAAAATGTCCATCCACGTGAATGGATAAATCATCTTTGGTATTATCATACAATTAAATACTATAAAGTAATTCAAATGTACAAACTACAGCCAAACAAAAACAACACAAATTTTCCAAGCACACTGTCAAATGAACAAATCCAGACACAAAAGAAGAGATGACACCATATGATTTCATTTATAACAGACACAGTAGCTATAACTGACACACACCCATATGTAATCTCCTTCCCTCCAGTAGAAATGGACCCATGAATATGATATCACTGGCATGACTACATTACAAAAGTGAAAGGAATTTTGCAGATGTAAATAAGGTCTCTAATTATCTGATGATGGAATTAATCAAAGGAAGATTATCCAGGATAGGCCTGAGTTTATTAGATGAATCTTTTAAAAGGGGGCTTAGTCCTTCCCTGAAGTTCTGAGATGCTCTCCTACTGGCTTTGAAGCAAACAGCCTTAGTATGAGTTGCCCATGGAAAAAGCAGTCCATAGATGCTGAGGGTCTCAGATCTCCCACTACAAGGGAATGAATCCTGCCAGCCATCTAAATAAACCTGGAAGAGAACTTTAAACTCCATGTGAGAACTCAACCCTACCAATATCTTGAATGGAGCCTTGAAGACTATGAATAGAGGATCCAGCATAACCATCCCCCAAATTCCTGAGATGATAATATATTTTGTTTAAACCACTAAAGTTGTGATAATTTTTTATGCAGGAATGGAAAAAAAAATAAACTCTTTTAGGCAGAAAACTGAGGAAATTATTCTCTAGATGAAGAAAAGTGTTCCAGGAAAATCAAGACAATACTAAACTTTGAAAGTCCACAATGAAACAGCTGTCTCACTGAATAACTGACCCAAGTTGTTGGCATCCCATCTATGTGCACAGAGCATCGAGTTTTCTAATGCCTCATTCCATAATATACATGGACAGACACTGAAAACAATCAAGCTATATCTGACCTGGGGGATCCAGACTTGCAAGCTAAGTTTGAAGGAAAAAAGAAATGGCCTTTAATTTGTGAAAAATTGAACTGAAAACACAAGAGTGGGAAGATTAACAATAGTTTAAAAAAGTAGTATCAATTAAGTACATTTGAAAGCAAATTCCAGAGGAAGATAAAATAAGCAACATACTAGTTAGCTAAACAAATTGGCTGAACATATTACAGGGTAGGAGTATTGTAATTTTCGTAGACTAATAGGCTCTGCTTTGAGCTCTATCTATATTAGTGTAGTAACAGAACACTGAGTATTGATTAATACAAATTTGCTTATAGGAATATATTCAGAGGACCAGACACTCATTTAGTCTAATAAAATTTGTTATATTGTGTCAAAACTCAGTAAATCAAGAGCTCTCAAGAGAAGCATACTATTTAGAATAGCAAAAATGTAACATAAGAAATGTTAAAAGTTTGGAAGGGGCTGTGCCGAAGACCCACTATAGAGTTGGGAAGGGAAAAAGTAAGGCATTGCTGCTATTATTAACAACTTTTTAGCACAATTAGTTTCTGGAAATATGTGTAAATATCACCTTGATGAAAATAAAAAATTATCTAATAGTATGGGTGTGACCTCTTTGTCTAGAGTAAATTATGTGCTTTCCTCAATGTTACTACTCATTAAATCACACCAAGTGGTCCCTGAAGGGCTGAAAGAGTTAATGTGCCCCTCTAAGTATCTGAACACAAGGAAAGACTGGGCCATTAGGCAGAAGAAAAGATTACCAAGTAAATAGTGTAAAAAATCAAAAGGAGAAAAAGAAGAAGAGAGTTTATGTGTTCTCAGTAAGATTAATAAAATTACATGATGGACTGAACAGGTAACCATACCTGTTAGATATTAAAAATCCTATTTGGAATTCTGATTTCTACCACAAAGACAGAGAGATGCAGGATGCCTAGCCTAAATAGCATTGGGATTTTCCTGAGCTTTTAAATAGTCTTTTTTTAATCTCTTTTGAAACTTGTAAGAAGTTATAAGGTAAAGACATTTGTCAATGGGCCAAAATTAGAATGAAAAACAAAGAAAATCATGGATAGGAGAAGATATATTCAATTATTGTTTGTTTTGTATGACAATCAGCATTAAAGGTTAAACTTAAAATTTACAGGCAATCTTATTAAGTTGATTTATTTAAAGATACTGGGAACTACATTTAAAATTGATGGCATTTCAAAAAGAAAAATATATATACTTTTTTATTATTTGAAAGTAATATATAAAACAGAAAACACAAAATTATGGGACAAATCTGACCTTCTGTTTCCTTGAAATATCAGAAGACTAACCAAAACATTTTAAATACTCCATTTTCTGAAAATATATCCTACATAGACTAGGTTTTTATTTTGTCCCCTTGTCTAATTTACTTTAAGACTTTAAAGTCATATAATCTTCTTACTTATTTAAAATATTCATCTGTTAAGCAAATAGGAGAGAGACAAACTAGTTTTGACAATGAGGTCTTAACACTGAAAGTCTTCCTAGATGTGTTGAGGTAGGGATGGAGGTGGTGATGGCATTGCTCAAATAGGGGAGGTCTGCACCTCCCAGCCCTGCTTAACTTTGGAACCATAGTTTACTAGATAAAAATGTACAAGATAATATATCAAGTCCTGTCAAGCTCTCACTGATTTCTCTTCTCTGTAAAATTTAAATTTAATGAACTTAAGCTAAGAGTGATCTTTTCTTTTTTCTAATGTGATATTTTATTTGCTTGCATAAAATATCGATGCTACTAAAAATACAGTTAAAAAACCATTAACTTAGCATTAAATTAATAATATTAGTTAATAAATATAACTAACAACAGAAATGGCGGCTCACAGATGCAGATCACAGCATCCGCTATGGACTAAACGTATGTTACCCTCCCCCCCCCCACTCTAATTCATATGTTGAATCCCTAATCCCCAGTGTGATGGTATTTAGAGGTCATGAGGCCTTTGGGAGATAATTAGAATTAGATTAGGTCATGAAGGTAGGGCCTTCATGATGGGATTAATGTCGTTAGAAAAAGAGACACGAAATAGGATCTCTCTCTCACTCTCTTTCTCTCTCCATAAGCATGTACCAAAAAAAAGGCTTTGTGAGTACACGGCAAGAAGGCAGCCATCTACAAGCCAAGAAAGGGGCTCTCACCAGACACGAATCAGATGGTAACTTATTCTTGGACTTCCTAGCCTCCAGAACTGTGAGAAATAATTTCTGTTATTTAAGCCACTAGGTCTATGGTATTTTGTTATAGCATCTGAAGCCAAGCAGCATCCTACACGATTACTTAATTTAAGGTTCAAATCAGGCTTTGAACTTCCTAGAAAATAGCATAATGATTCAGTTGCATAAACTGTATTTTCGGTTGTCAAAGAAAAATTGCACCAGCTGCGGTTAAACAGGCATAGAAGACTTTATTCAAAATTATTGCAATAGGGAGAGAAATTGAACTCAACTCTGTTGAAACAAATGCAGGAGGATTTTTAGGTGTTGGGTTGAGACAGTGGACAAGTACTGGAGGATGTCAATAAGGAGGTTTGTTAATGTGATTAGACCATCTGTATTTATTAATTGGCACTCAATGAAATGAGGTTCCTACCCTCCTCACAGACTGAGAAAGAAGGGCAGAGAAACACTTTTAAACTAAGTTTTCTAAAGTAAATGCTTTTAAAAAAGGGAGGTCAGGAGACTATAGTCAAAAACTCCTGTCTAAAGTTTAGTCAAGCTTAGGGGAACTTTAAACTTTCTTGGTCACTGTGAACAATATTAACATAATTATTCTTAATGTAAAAGAAAGTTTATAGCAGTATCCATTTCTTTCTTTCTTTTCTCTTCTTCCTTCCTTCATCCCTCCTCCCTCCCACCCTCCCTCCCTCTCTTTCTCCTGTTCTCTCTTCCTCTATCTCTCTTCCTCTCTTTTTCTTCCTCTCTCTCTCTCTGTTTCCAGAGGGAGAGAGAAGGTTGGGTCAGAGGGAGAGGGAGAGAGAGAATCTTAAGCAGGCCCTGCGCGGGGCTCGATCTCACAACCCTGAAATCATGACCTGAGCGGAAATCAAGAGTGTCAATCACCAACTACAGTCAAATGCTCTACCACTGAGCTATACCCCCGTCAATCACCAACTGAGCCACCTGGGAGCCCCAGCAATATCCATTCCTAAAAAAAACTCATGTAGATTTCAATAAGGAATCAATGTCATCCACGAAAAGGATATATTTAATTTTATGTCAAAATTTTATGTGAATAAGAAAATCATTAATTAATATAACCTTATCCTACAATATTAAACTTGTATAGTCTTTGGTGGAAGAATTATGAACTTCCAAAAATAGATTAAAAATTACTAAAGGTAGGGGCGCCTGGGTGGCTCAGTCGTTAAGACTCTGCCTTCGGCTCAGGTCATGGTCCTAGGGTCCTGGGATCGAGCCCCACATCAGGCTCCCTGCTCAGCGGGAAGCCTGCTTCTCCCTCTCCCACTCTCCCTGCTTGTGTTCCCTCTCTCACTGTCTCTCTCTGTCAAATAAATAAACAAAATCTTTAAAAAAATTACTAAAGTTAGTAAGAAAGAAATGGAATATTCTTTTGATTTGGTGAATCATTCACCGAAACAGAATAAAAGAATAATGCTACTGCATTATTTCATTGTAGCTCAGTCTCCATCTCTAAGCTATGTTAATATAAGGAAATATCGATCCAGCTCCAAAGCCTCCGGTTTCCTATATATCATCTGTAAACTGGAGTCAATTATAATGTATCTCGAAATGTCTTAAAATGGTTGATATGTGGGGCTTTCATACTATTTAAAAATAAATATTCTGGTCTGTTACCATTACTTTAAATTAGTAGAGCACAGATAATACCCTAAGCAAGTTTGTGTATACAATCACTGTTTTGCTTTTCATAGTAACATTTAAGGTGATCAGGGCATGTATCACTGTATCCATTTTTCATCACCGATATAGGATTCAGAGGAATAAAAGATTACTTTTAGTGATGTACTAACCTTGAAGAGGCTGGATAAGAAAAAATGAAACTATAGTACCTAAAACAAAAGCTACTCACAGAGTAGGAAGAAAGGTGATGGATATAAAAGTCTCTTTTCTGTAAGACTCAATAAATAGCCTTATATCTCATTTTTCAATGCTTGCTTTTTAAAGAATACTTTAATCATCTAAAACCTAAGGACAGACAAGAGATAACTCAATTAGGCAATGTTTGTAAATATTTTCATTTGTAACAGAAATGTTCTACAACCAAGAGACTAACCAACTTGTCCTAGTCCACCACTGGATAGCTGAATAGGTGGAATATTTATATTAAATAATGTGAAAATAAAACTGTATATAAAATAAGCACAGAACTCTCAATGACCTACCTATAAATAAAAATGAGAACTTCTAATTGTAAGCAATCAAGAAATTATTAATAAAGTTATTAGCAAAGGATTCAGATCATTTAGGATACGTTAGATTTCACTAGGCAGACATTAATTAATGGCATTTCATGTGCCATAAGTATGGATACAGACACAGGAAAAGTGAAGGTTTATTGAAGAAGATGAAAATAAGATAGGGATATCATGTATTCTTGAATATATGGATAAATTTATTAGAATTAAATACAAGCTTAGTAAAGTAGGGGAGAAACACACACACAGCCATGTACATACATACCACACACAATGTAGAAGGTGTCATAATAACTAGTTGATTGGATTTACAGAATAGGGAAAAAACAAAAATAACACCTAATAGAGAGTAGATATTTTGAGGAAAATATAGAAAATATAGTAAAAGAAAAAACTTAAGATTCCAAGCTAAAATATACAAGATTAAGTAAAGCATGGATTTAAACTTGGTCAAATACAAATGTCTTTGTTCCAGAACCCAAATTAGTACTTAATAAATTGCCTACTTATTCACATTTATTTTCATCAGTATATATTTTTAAACTTTTACATATATGTCACATATCTTATGAGCCATACAAATCTATCTTCCTTGTTGAAACTAATTATAAAAAAATCCATACCAAAATCCACTGACTTCTGAAATTCATCAAAATAAAAATAAATCTACTTACCAAAGCTAAAGGCAAAGATTTCCTACAAATTTAACATATAATTAAAATAGGCAATATGAAATAGTCTTCCTTCTAAAATTGACTATTGTGTAGCTATTTGGTTTTGAGTGACTCATTTGCTTTTTGTTAATTTTTAAGAGTTGAAAAGATAGCACAGAGAATTTCAGTACACTTTTGCCCATCTTTCGCTAATGTTAACATCTTAAATTATGATAAAAAATTATCAAACCAAAAAAAATTGGCACGATACATTACAGAATTTATCCAATTTCAGGGTTTTTTTTAACTAAAATCCTCCGTTCAGCTTATATAATTGTGACACAAAAGGGATTTTTATTTGCCTTGTTTCATTTTACTTTTTAGCACTTTAGAGATATCTCCATCATATTCTGGCTTGTATGGTTTATAAGAAGTCTGCTGCAATTCCTATCTTTGTTCCTGTTTATAATGTGTCTTTCTGTCCTCAAGATTTTCTCTTTGCCTTTGCTCTCAAAAATTTCTATGTGATATACCTAGGTTTCTGTTTGTTTATTTGTTTCATTAGGTATTCTAGTTGGTACTCTCTATTTTAATTTGATTTATGCTTTGGGAGTTGTCATTAGATTTAGAAAATTCTTGGCCATTATTTCTGCAAAGATTTCATCTGCCCTCTTTCTTACTTCTTTTTCTGGATTCTAATTATACATTTCTTGACAAATGATAGTCTTGGGTGCACTGTTTTTTAACTTTTTCTCTTTGTGTTTAAGTTTGCTAATTTCTACTGGCCTATCTTTAAATTCACTAATTCATTCCTCAGCTGTATTTAATCTATCGATGAGCAAGCCCACCCAAAGTATTCTTTTCCTCTATTACTGATTATTCATTTGTGGTCTTTCCATTTCATTCTTTTCTATAATTTCCAACTCTCTGCGGAAATTACTCACATAATCTTTCATACTGCTCATGATATACTTTAGAATCTCTAATATTTTAAACATTTAATTCTCTGTCAGCTAGTTCCAATAGAGGTGTCATATCTGTCTGGCTCTGATAACTGGTTTGTCTCTTGAAAATGTGTTGTTTTCTCTTACCTTTTGTGTACCTTATAATTTTGTTGTTGAAACCTAGATATATTGAGTGGAATGGTCAATGCTTTGGTATCCAGTGTTTAGCCTGGAAATGTGAACATCTTTCCCTCCGCTATGTCTTTAGTACAAGGATTTGAGTTAAGCTAGTTTAGAGTTAAGCTGGTTTGAAGATTATTTAATATGGTAATGCTCAGTATACCACAGGTTTCTAATGCTTCTAGCAATACACTGTGCCATGTTAGGGGCTGGTATTGTGTAGGTTTTTGTTTGTTTTTATCATTGTTTTCATCCCTTTGATGTTCTAACCTTGACTTTAGGTCTTTTCTTTGCATTGCTCCTCAGAGAGGCTTCCCTTACATTCTCTTATCCCTTCCTTATATTTCTCTCAATATTATTTTGCTGTTACTTGTTATTCAAACTTGTTAGCCTAAGGGAGAAGGGTAAAGCATTACAGATATCTTCTCTGTTGTTACTACTTATTAGGGCTCAATCTTTGGAAGGTTCCATATTCCTGTGTCTCCCTGTGTGGCTTCCTCAGGATGCCTGTCCCTATCCCAATCTTTGGAAGCTTCCATGTTCCTGTGTCTCCCTGTGTGGCTTCCTCAGGATGCCTGTCCATCTCCCGCTACAGCTTGAGGTCTAGCACATGTTCCTGCTCCTACCTTAGGTACAGGGTTATTTTCTGTTTTCTTTTACACGTTCCAATAGGTTTTCACCAGTAAGGCTGACAGTGTCATTCTGTCATATCCCGAGAGATCAAGACTTATTCCACAAGTAAGACAAGAGAGAAGTATCCCTGTGGAGTTTTCATGTCCCTCCCCTGTGGCTGCATTCCTACTCCCTTAAATCTACACAGCACATAAACATTTACTTAAAATTTTTACTAACATTCTCTAGAGAGCACAGCCTCCAATTTCTGCAGCACCCTGGGCTTCACAATCTCTTGTAGTACACAACTGACCTACACCAATTCATCAACCACTCTTTCTCAATTTTCCTACTGGCCTCTGATTGCATCTATCGCAGGGACCCCAGGTAAGGTTGTGCTTGCTTCTCTTCTATGTGGACATAAGTTTCTCTTCAGGTTTCAGGCCAGTTGGTTACCCTGACATTTCTGCTTTTCATTCTAGAAACTTCTTCAATTTATAATTTATCTAGTGTTTGTTATTCCTTGTAAGAGACAGAGAAACACAATTCACTAGTTCAAAGGACTTTGGACAGTAAAGCATGAATAATCAAGGCAGAGGTCTAGACCCAAAAGATTGCACTAACTAGTAAGGAATTAATTTTAGCATACTTACAAAATACATATGATAAAGTTGAAATTTTTTTGTTATTAAACAATGTTTAAGTAAATATTTCCAGGAAATTAATCATTATAATAGTTAAAATTAATGGATGAACTGCTAAGTGACTTACAGTTGGATTAAACTATAATTTCATTTATGCATCTTATTCTTTGTGTTTAGGGACTTTTGACATATGCTTTATGGTACATTAAATCACATCTTTATTTGACATATAACTGACTATATTGCCACAACTTATGAGTTCTGGAAATATTTGAGAAATTAAAATCAAATCAAGACTAGTGAAATAAAAAGGAAATATTCCAGGTCCAATAGAGAGGAATTTGCTTGTCTGCTTATTTTAATTACACTTAATAATTAATTAATAAGAATAATTTGACTGTCAAAAAAGATATAAAATATTTAAATCTTAAAAAAAATTTAAATCTGCTTTACATTTAAGCATTACACATGAATATATTTAGTGGATATGTTTCCCTCATGTTTTCTTCAAACTTTGATTGGAAGAAATTTTATAAAGAAAAAGAAAGTTCAGAATTTTAACCCCACCATAGTCACATAGCTCTACATGACTAATAATCTCTTTCTTCAATCTATAATCTTATGGCAGTTGTAGACAAATGCAAATGTCATTATTTGCAACAAACTCTCTGAAATTATGTAGTTTCTAATGCACATTAAGATGAAATGACTTTTACGTAAATATAAACAGACTTTTCATTTCTGATGATTACCTATAAAACAGGATTTTACTAAATTGTCTAGCTATGTACCAACTGTTTTATTGATGAAATAATATTAAAAAATAAAACTATAATTGAATAAAAATATACTATGTGATATTGAAAGACAATTATCATCTTTCTTGATTTTATATTAGATAAATTGAGAGCATATTCTGTATGGCTTCCATTTAATTTTAGAACATTTTTGGGCTTAGAACTTAAATTCACAGCATTCACAAACTCTAACGCTGTCTTAGCATTTAAACAGACACAAATACATCATAATAAAGAGAACATAAATTAACATTTATTATTAACTGGATTTCAAAACATACATGATTTCAACCTATTTACATTTAATAACTTTGAAATTAATTTTACATGATTTACGAACTTTTTTTCAGAAGTTCAGTTTATACAAAATAAGGTATTGCTATTACATAATCTTTTCTATAGACATTTTAGATTACATGTCATAAAGACAAGGAAATTTTTTTAATGATTAATGTGTTAGAAGTATTTATCACTGGAAATAAAATTTTAATAAAACTTTGTCCAGCATATACTAAAAAGATCTTTTAATCTGTTAATATATTTGATAATGTAAACTATTCTCACATTCTGAGGCTAATTCCAGGCAAGATTTTTTTTTTTTAAGATTTTTTTTCTTTTGATACATCAGAGGATATGTTATATTCTTTTTAGTGGTGACATTTTAGCATTTTAGGAGCTTCAAATAATGCTAAAAAGGGGTGGGCAATGTTTCATTTACTCTGAGGAAATCTGAATTAAAAATATATTTTTCAAGTTGATTAAAAAAGCAGTTGGTGTTAATTAAAGAAATGCTTTCATTTGGGTCTTTTTAAGTCCATGCAACAGAGTAAATTAAAGAAATAATCCATGATTCTGTAAAATATTAATTACTGCAAACAACAAAACAAGGAAGCTGATACATACACACACATAAACATACACACACACTTATGTTCATGAAGAAAATAACACTTAGTTCACTTATGTTCAGAAAAATAATATGTACTCTATTTCAAATATAAATATTTATTGATCATATTATTTGAAATTATTTTCAAATAATGAATACTACTTAAAAATAATAATTAATATTAAAAGTCCTTCAAGAGAACACTCATATTCTAGTGTGAATTGAAACACTATAAAATTATCAACTATTTTCTGTTAATAAATGAATATTTAACAAATACATATTTTAATAACACATAGTATGACAAACTTTTGTCGTTTTTCATAGTGCAGCTCACTATAAGCACACACATACATATTAATGGACTTTGAGAAAATGTTACCCAATATATTAAAAAGTTATGGGTCAATGGAGATACACCAGAATAGGGGCAATGATATATTAAAAATACATTGGCAACTTTTCAATTTAAATATCTGAAAACAATGTAACCAAGTTAATAGCATACTCACCACTTTTGTTCTATATTCAGTAATCTCCCCTCTTCTGACTATATAAAATCTTACATGAGCAATCTAATTAGTTAATAATGAATCTCAAATTTTCAAAATAGTTCTTTATTTATCAATTTTGAGAAATTTCATAAATCCAATTTAATAATGTCATATGAAGTTTGTAATGCAACTTTCAATTAGATTCTTAAGCTAAAGGAGATCAAATTATGATCTGTGTATAGGATTGTCTTATTCCTTATATCAGTAACTGCATCTTAATTCTTCTATTCCATGAAAAATTCCCAGTGATTTGGGCCTTATTTGGAAGTAATCATCTACAAATCACTTTCCTTGCTTCCTGCATTTTTAGGCTCCTTCTCCCCACCCCTGATCAATTTATTTTGTTCTTAGTTATCTAGAACATGCAGTGTTATTTGTTCTCAACAGTGTCATTTGTTCCAAATGATTGTTTTTGTTGTATATTTTAACACTTTAACTATACTTTCAGGTCACCTTATCCATGAATAATTTTCTCAAAAATGCTGTTTTTCAAAATATATTTCATATATTTAGTAGAGTCAAGATAGTTGTATTTAAGACTAATTACCCCAAAACAGTTATCTTCTCAGTTTGAAACTATATTAAATGAAAAGTGAACCAAAAGGGGAGAAATATAAGCACAATATTCATTCCTAAACAGCATTAATTTTCAAAACTCTGATGTACAGTTGTGCTGAAAATATACAGAGAAAAGTAAAACATCCCTGAAGATATAAAGATATTAGGTAAAAAAGAAGGGGGACTCAAACTGAAGGTAAATCCCTTAGGTGTAGCAATGAATGGGGGGCCACCAGGTCTGGTGACAGAAGCACTCATGAAAATAATTCCTTTCAGTTAAGCAGAGTTAAATACAGAGAGAAGCTATTGTAATGCACAGCAATACAGCTCTAGTAAGGCAATAAAGTTTACAATGGAGTAGGGAACCATGAAGCCTAGAAGAATGTATGTATCCTTCATCCACAAGAGATCTCTGCAAATAGCAAGGATAATCTAATTGATTCCATGATCAGTAATAAACATGAATCTGACTCAGCATACACAAAATGATAGGGGAAAAAACAGAGAAATTGATAAAATTATTTATCTATTTTCCTGTGAAAAGAAAAAGACAAATGAGTAATATAATAAGTAAGATATAATGTGACAAAATCAAGGGAAGAACTATGAGCTTTTGAAACTCAAAAAAATATTAGAAAGAAAAGATGAATTTCAAATTAACACAAAAGAAAATAACCATTGAGTAAAATACACAAGTGACACAGACATATGAATGAGAAAAACTAACAAAAACAAACAAAATTTCAGAAATTTTAAATAAAGATTAGTAAGAGTGGGCAAAATAGTTTCAACACATAAATTTTATATTTCCCAAATACAGAATATATAATAATGGAAAAAAACAAATATTTATATGTATGACTTACCTGATGAAGATTTTTTCTGAAATAAAGAAGCTAATGTATATTGTAAAAGAATGCAGCATGTGCCAGAGAAAAGATATAGTTCATATCCAAATTTATCCCAATGCAGTTACTATCCCAATGCAGTTACCACACTATAAGAGTATTAAAAATACATAAAAATGCATGAAAAATTATGAAAATGCATGAAAAAATTATGAAAATAGAATCTTTGGGGTAGCCAAAACCAAATAGTCACCTATGATTGAAAAATTTCCAGGGTGGCCTCAGACTTTTCCTCAGACTTTGGTTTCTTATGTTCCACATATGAGTGAGATCACATGATAATTGTCTTTCTCTGATTGACTTGCAACAATGAGCTCATTTTTTTTAGTGATGGATAATATTCCATTGTCTGGATGAACCACATTTTATTTATCCACTAACTCATTGAAGGACAACTTTGGTTGTTTTGAAGTTCTGGAAAATACAAATAAAGCCACTATAAACATATGTGTGCAGGTTTTTACGTGTGGACACAACTTTTCAACTTGTTTGGGTAAATACCAAAGAATGCATTTGCTGGATCATATAGTAAGAGTATGTTTAGTTTTGTAAGAAACTACTAAACTATTTCTCGAATTAGCTGAGTCATTTTACATTTCCACCAGTAATGAATGAGAATTCTGTTTTTCCATATTCTCACCAACATTTGGTGTTGTCAATGTTCCAGATTTGGGCATTCTAATAGGTGTGTAACCATATCTTATTCTTATTATAATTTGCAATTCCCTACTGGCAAATGATGTTGAGTGTCTTTTTATATCATTTGCCTTCTCTATATTTTCTTTGGCCATATGTCCAGGTCTTTGTTCATTTTTTAACCAGGTTCTTTGTTTTCTTATTGGTGAGTTTTATAGGGATTTTTTGTACATTTTGGATATTGGTCCTTTTACCAGATACGTCTTTTGCAAATATTTTTTCCAATCTGTTGCTTCTCTTCCTACTCTTTTGACAGTGACTTTCACAGAGAAGTTTTTCATTTCAGTGTATCTCTTTCATGAATCATGCCTTTGGGGCTATATCTAAAAAGTCATCAGCATACTCAAGGCCATCTAGATTTTTCTCCTACATTATCTTCTATGATAATCTCCTGTTTTATTGTATTAACCACAACATATTTTCACTGAGTATATTTTATCATAAACAACTTCAGGTATTAAAATAAAATAACTCACATTTTACAATGGTAAAGCTTTGTTTAAAAAACAATTTTATAATCAATATTCTTGACTTATAACAAGCTTATATTTAAGTATAACTGAAGTCTATCCCAAGTTGTATTCTAAATGAAGTACAGTTTGAATTTTTACTTAGGTTACAGCATGTTTTTTTAAGTTTTTATTTTAATTCCAGTTAGTTAACATGCAGTGTAATACTAATTTCAGGTGTAAAATACAGTGATTCAACACTTCCATACAACACCTGTGCTCATTACAGCAAGTGCACTCCTTAATCCCCATCACCTATGTAACCCCCACCCACTTCCCCTCTGGTAACCATCAGTTTCTTATCTAAACTTAAGAGTCTGCTTCTTGGTTTACCTCTCCCTCTCTCTTTTTCCCTCTTTTCTCCTTTGTTTCTTAAATTCCACGTGAGTGAAATCATATGGTATCTATCTTTCTCTGATTTATATCGCTTAGCAGAATACTCTTTAGTTCTATCCACCTCTTTGCAAATGGCAAGATTTAATTCTTTTTATGGCTGAGTAATATTCTATTTTGTGTGTGTGTGTATGCGTGTGTGTGTGCATGTGTGTACATCACATCTTCTTTATCCATTCATTGGTCAATGGACACTTGGGCTCTTTTCCTAATTTGGCTATTGTAGATAATGCTGCTATAAACACTGGGGTGCATGTATCCCTTCAAATCAGTACTTTTGTATTCTTTGAATAAATACCTAAGTAGTACAATTGCTGGATCATAGGATAGTTCTATTTTTAACTTTCTGATGAACCTCCATATTGTTTTCCAGAGTGGCTGCAGAAGTTTGCATTCCCATCAGCAGTGTAGGAGGGTTCCCCTTTCTTTGCATCCTCAGCAACATCTGTTGTCTCTATGTTGTTAATTTTAGCCACTCAAAGTCTGAGGTGATAGCTCATGTAGTTCTGATTTGTATTTCCCTGATGATGAGTGATGTTGAATATTTTTTCATGTGTCTGTTAGTCATCTGTATGTCTTCTGTGGAAAAATGTCTATTCATGTCTTCTGCCCATTTTTTAACTGGATTATTTATTTGTTTTTTGGGTGTTCTCTTTTATAAATTCTTTATATGTTTTGGACACTAATCCCTTACCAGATACGTCATTTGCAAATATCTTCTCCCATTCTGAAGGTTGCCTTTTAGTTTTGTTGATTTTTCCTTCACAGTGCAGAAGTTTTTATTTTGATGAAGTCCCAATAGTTCATTTTTGCTTTTGTTTCCCTTGTCTTGGGAGACATATCTAGTAGGAAGTTGTTATGGTCAATGTCAAAGAAGTTACTGCTTGTGTTCTTCTCTAGGATTTCAATGGTTTCCTGTCTCACATTTAGGTGTTTCTTCCATTTTGAGTCTATTTTTGTGTATGATGTAAGCAAGTGGTCCAGTTTCATTCTTGTGCATATTGCTGTCCAGTTTTCCCACCACTATTTGTTGAAGAGACTGTATTAATCCCACTGGATATTCTTTCCTGCTTTGTCGAATATTAATTAACCATACAGTTGTGGGTTCATTTGTGGGTTTTCTATTCTTACATTGTGTATCATTAATATTAACAATGTTGTATTATGTTGCTTTGGCTTTTAGCTATAGTACCACATTTTATTATTAGTTACTACAATCATTTCTTGGGTTAATTTGATGCTTACATGTATTCAAATAACCTGATTTTGTATAAATAAAAACTATGGGAATCCAAGGAATTGGATAGCTAGAAAATAATGTTTGAGTTTCCTTTATTGGTTCTGCTTGAAAATTCTGGGTTTCTCAGGGGCTGACCCTAGGAACTATTCTCTCCCACCAAATACTTTCAGTAAGCAATATTATCACTTCCCAAAGATTTAAATACCATTTTTATGTCGATGACTTTCAAATTCATATCCTCAAGTAAAACTTTTCCTCTGAACTCAAGACTGGAGTATCCAAAGGACTACTTGCCATCTCTCATCACATGTGTCCTAAAGATCATAATTCATATCACAAGTACAACATACATAAAACAGAAAATCTTGACTTTTTTCATAACCTGTTTCCTACTTCATGTTTCCTCATCAAGTTAAATATTATCACTACTGATTCAAGCAAGAAACCAAACTATTAACCACAAGTCCTCAAATGGTCTAACCACATTTTCATCAGAGTAACAGTAATGTTTTGTGTCATGGAATTTAAATGAATGTATCACAGAGTTTTATGTCAGATAGTAGAGTGAGGTCAGAGATTAAGTCTTATTTTATATGTCTCCAGAGGAAAGAATCAATGGCTGGGAGTTATAGTGAGGTGGGTTTTGACTCATTGGGATAAAAATCTACATAAGTCAGCAATGTTAAAAATAGTGTTTTTTGTCCTGATTCTATTTTAAAGTACAATTTAAGTTCTACTTTCTTTCCTCTTTATTTTTTTAAAGATTTATATTTCAGAGAGAGAGAGAGAGAGAGAGAGAGAAAGAAAGAAAGAAAGAAAGAAAGAAAGAAAGAAAGAAAGAAGAGAAAGAAAGCGAGCACAAGTGGGGGGGCAGGGAGTAGAGGGAGAGGGAGAAGCAGATTACCCACTAAGCAGGGAGCCCGACATGGGTTTCAATCCCACGACCCTGGGACCATGACCTGAGCCAAGGTCAAACACTTAACCAACTGAGCCACCCAGGTGCCCCATTCCTCTTCATTACTGCTGCCCATTTCATGCAGAACTTTGAGTATGGATCATTACACAAAATAACCTCTCTCCCAACTTCCACATTTGCTCCCCTCTAGTCCAGTATTAGATAGTAATAAATGAACCTTCTCCAATCTCAATCAAGCCACATCACTGCCTACTAATTATAAAAAATGTCAGTGGCTTCTCATTGTACTTATACTTAAATCTCTGTTCTTTTTTTTTTTTTTTTAAGATTTTATTTATTTGTTTGACAGAGAGAGAGGTCACAAGTAGGCAGACAGGCAGGCAGAGAGAGAGGGGAAGCAGGCTCCCTGCTGAGCAGAGAGCCCGATGCGGGGCTCGATCCCAGGACCCTGAGATCATGACCTGAGCCTAAGGCAGAGGCTTTAACCCACTGAGCCACCCAGGCGCCCCCAAATCTCAGTTCTTACTATGGCTCATTATACTGCATATTTTCACAAACTTCATTTTGTCCACTCTCAACCCCTCTTACTTATCAGAAATCATGTTGGACTTCATTAAATATTTTGGACAGAGGAAGAATTATGCCAGGAAAATGTTCTGTACCTTTTTTTATATGATTAGCTGCTTCTCTTTCTTCAGCTACAGCTTAGATGTCATTTTCTTAAGATCTCTCCTGATTAACTAATGAAAATCTATTTTCTCAATTTCTTTTTTCATCATGGCACTGATTATAACTTGCAATTGTTTCAGTTGTAGGATACATGTTCTACATTCTTACTTTCACCACTGAAAGGGGAGCTTTTTAGTGGAGAACTAGAGATATCGTGTTCACCTTTATATCCCTAGTACCTAGAGCAGGTCTTTGGTAAATATTTGTGATGGAATACATCCAGAAAGAAGTTTTAAATAGGTAGTTGACTATGCAAAGAAGTTTGAGACAGCTTCCTACGTCAGAGATCTACATTTAGTGAGATCATGAAATATATATACTGTACTGGAAAGAGAAAAACATCACATCAGCTAACATATCACATTTGTAATCAGGATAATTCACTAGTGTTATGTAAGTGGATCCCAGATAAGGTCATATAAAAGGTTTTATCTTAGGTCCACTAAATTAATTTCCTTACTTGTTTCTTGGAAACGAGTTCAATTTAATGTTCAATTTTAATTTTCTAGAAATCTATAATAAAGAGAATTGTCTCAAGCATAATCAGAATAGCTGTTACATAGAGGAAATTCATCTACCCCTTCCCCCAGCTGCCTCAGGTCATCAGTAATTTCTCTATGCTACCTCCATCAGATTCTTTTTCACCATTCCTACTTGTTGACTTTCCTTCTTATGGAGGAAAATACTTTGGTTTCTACAGACTGGACTCCGTGAAGAGCAGTCCCTTTAAGAATGATACATTTAATATTAGTTCTCTCAATTTTTCTAAACAGCTCTCTCATTTGCAAGTACATAGGTAATTTGAGGTGGAAGTAGGAAAACACTTTGGACAGGGTGGATATTGAAACAATTAATTCATTACACAGACCTAGTGAAATCTGACAAATTTCTTATTCATTTATGGTAAAGGTTTTTCCTTCTTATCAGCTCCTTTGCCCCACCTTACAACACAGCTTCCATAAAAGGACATGTCCCTGGGAAGGAGACCACAGTTGTGCATGGTTTGAAAGGTGGCACTTGTAGGATGATTGATACATTGAGAAATTACACAATAGCAAAGATATTCTGATATGAGCGTGTATAGATAGATCGAGAGACATATATGTGTGTAGAATTGTTTTTACCTTACATACATACAA
Source organism: Potos flavus (assembly GCA_028534135.1). Classification (NCBI taxonomy): domain Eukaryota; kingdom Metazoa; phylum Chordata; class Mammalia; order Carnivora; family Procyonidae; genus Potos; species Potos flavus. The sequence goes on from JAPYYM010000069.1 coordinate 38,798, forward strand.
AAAACTTGAACCAAACTTATAGTTAAAACACAACTAGGAGAGTAAATGATAAAATACAGAACACGTAACATAAATGAGAAAGAGAAGGAAAGGAGAAAAGTACTTCAGAAAATACTGGATGATAAATTAAACAACCATGAACATAGTAACTACTTATGGAAAGGGAAATACAGTTGAACTCGACCAAAAATATTCATCAGAATAAAACAAATTTTCCCTGTGCCATGATTCTTTAAAAAAGGAGGTTGATCTTATTTTGTGTGTCTCCAAAGAATAGGATCAATGATCAGAAGTTATAGGGAGGCAGGTTTTAGCTCATTTGGATGAAGCCCTGCATAAGTCAGCACTGAACTAAAACATGAGTGGATACCCAGAGTACAGAGTTTACCACAGCTAGAAGAATTCAGGCCTGAAAAGGACACTGCCTTCTTGGCATGAAGAAGGAATTTCTATACTGGGAGAAATATTAGGATAAATGATGTTTTCACTGTTTTATTTCTCTGTTTCTTAGCTTACTATTCAGCTTTCTTAGTAAATACTTTTCCTTCCCTTCAGAATATATATTCTGTATCAACAAATCCCTACATTTAGGTTAGCTGTCTTTCTTTAACTTTTATACAGAATAATAAAGCACCAAGTACTGCATGCAATTAACCTAGGAATGTTAGAGATATCTTTGGTGAATAGTAAAACAGTCTTGATTACCCTTTTCAGCACAGATTGTATCATTTCACAGTCAAGTAATCAAATACTAAATTCACGTAAAACAAAGCCATAAGCAAGAGAAAATCTCATGCAAAGGAAAGATTTTAAGTGTTTGCAACAGGAGGTAATTTGGCTACAGGGTATTGTCTCCTAACTCAGTTAAGATAGGAAATACTTTATTTTAAAAATATATCTCTCCTTTCATTACATTTTTAAATAGATTGAGTTTTCCCAATAATACTTTATAAACTTTCGCTGAGATAGTTTTCACCTAGTATTTATATACCATTCAGGAGTACTTTTATTATGTATGTTTTAGGCTGGAAAAAAAAATCAAGAACATGCCTAACTACGTTAAGAATCAAAGTTCAGAATTGTTTTTAAAAAGCAAAAGTTATCTGTTCTCATTAAGTTACAAAAACAATCTTAAATAACTGGATGAATTAAATCATAGGATATCTAAGGTAGACTGAGTTAAAGAAATGTTTAGTCTAGGTTTTTGTCCCAAGAGGAACTAAAGCAATTTTATTAATTATAACTCTCTGATCTATCCTGAAACATTTCTACGAGAAATATTTAAGTTACCATATTTGGTTAGCCTGAACCTTCAGTACTTGTAACACTGTTCTACAATATGTGTTGATGGTCAACTTGGAGGTAAGTACTCAACCTTCAGGACCGCTAAGGAACTTCTAACAGAATTCAGGATCCCCACATAATCAACATCACTGCAAAGGTCTTCTGGATCAAAATTCTTTCATGTAAAGAAGTTTGATATGTCCCTCTTGTCATTTCTGCCTATGCTCCAGCTACAGTGGACATTTTTCAGACCACAGAAATGCCAAGTTATTGATATCTCTGAATTTTGAGGCAAACTTCACACTGTGACCAAAAAGAGCTACCATCTTCCACATTCACAGGGCACACAGCTATTTACCTATCATGATCCGGGTCAAGTCACTTTTCTGATAAAACTTATCCTGACATCTGGCTCAATAGAAATTCCCTTCTCTGTTAGCTGCAAGGTTTTTTAAAGGCTAAAGTTGAATGATTGATGCAAAACACCAATAGACACATGAAACACCAAGAGACTCATGCAAAACTCAATGACGGTAAAGGTTTTTACTCATTTACCCACAGGCACCCACAGAGAGTGGGAAGCACGGTTGTTTATCTGATTAGGATGCAATCTTCTTATGCCTACAAATCCCTATGGAGAGGTTAAAATAGAAATTGTCTCACTTCAAGCAAGAATCACTATGGGGCCTTCACAATCTTCCTATGCCACTCTCGGAGGTATGTTTATCTTCCCGATTCATTTGAAATGTTTAGAAAACTCTGGCCATGCGCCTGCCCTCTAAACTGGCTGCATGCTGTTGTAACCTGGAATGTTCAGTGAGACTTGATGAGTTGATGGGCAATTTCCTGGGAATAACATCCCTTTAACAAATTCATATTTCAGTCTTTCCTGAATTCTATTTCTCAAGTATATTCCTATATGACTCAAAAAGATGTACTGTCTCACCTTTGTAATTTATTGGATTTGTTTATTCATATCTCTATCTCTCCTATTAAATGTCCATCCCTCAAAGGCACGATAGGATCTTTTTTGTTTATAACACCAGTATCTATCAAAATGACCAGCACATAAATATTGTTATATTGGTTGCAATAAAGCACAAAAACACATCATTTACTTCTACTTGCATTATTGTAAGACTTTTATGTGTTTGAAGATATGTGATAATTTGCCATTATGTATTTCTATCTTGAATCAGCCACAAAAAATAAATAAAAGTGTCCTTTACATATTATTTGACCCTGGTGATCACTCATCTTACTTATAACTCTTTTTTCTCTCATTTTTAAAGAATTTGTAAATTTCCTTGTTTTCCAATTTTCTATAGCTTGCCTGTATTTTATCATTCTGTAAATATACTATCCTCTCTTCTCTCTGCATGCACTCTCTTAGCAAAAATTCAAGAAGCCACTCTATGGCTCCTCAAATTACTCTGACAGATGATTTACTAATTTGCAGATTCAGACTCCATTTCTTTTTCATACTTTTGTTCTAAACTTAAGAACTATCAAGCATTAACCTCTACATCTCCTTACATCATCTAAAATTCAATTATCTAAAATAATACTCTCCTACACAAATTTCTCTATTTCTATTAATAAAATTATAATTAGGGGCGCTTGGGTGGCTCAGTTGGTTAAACAATTGCCTTCAGCTCAGGTCATGATCCCAGGGTCCTGGGATCGATCCCCGCGTAGGGCTTCCTGCTCAGCAGGAAACCTGCTTCTCCCTCTCCCACTCCCCCTACTTGTATTCCCTCTCCCGCTGTGTCTCTCTCTGTCAAATAAATAAATAAAATCTTTAAAAATAAAAAAAAATAAAATTATAATTGTCTCAGTCATCTACACTTAAAATCATATTACTTTTTTCATTGTAACTACATACGGCCAGCTTTTTTTCCCTCATATCAAAGATCTGTTTCTCTTCCTACTACTTATATTTTAAACTACTAACTTTTGTGATAAATTGTTATATGGTGGCTCAAACTAATTTGCTATTCCCACAGAATCCATGGTAAAAGAGTTTAGTAAAGGAACACCTTGTATCTGTGGTCTGGGACCAAGATAATTGCACTTTTTTTACATGACAGCTTGGGCTCCAAAAGAAAGTGCCTGCAAACAAGGTGCAAAAGACATCACCTTTACAATCTAGCCTCAAAAAACAGCAACATTTATTCTACATTCTCTTGGTTACAAATAAGTAACAAGGCTGTTCAAAATTTAAGAGGACAGGACATAAATCCACACGCTGATAGGAAAATTATAAAGGTCACATTGTAAACAAAGCATATGGCATGGCAGAATCTGTTTTTACTATCCATGAAAAATACATTTTGCCACAGTCTAGTTGGATACAATTCATATCATTTCCATAGTCAAAATACACTCATTCTTCCCCTAAAACCATCAAAATCTCAACTCTTAACAACATTAGCTCTAAAACTATTTGCCCAAAGTTCAGAGACTTCATGATCTCTGCCATGTTGGAAAAGTGGAAGAGACTCATTAAGTGTAGTTCCTCTGGTAAAGTAAAAAGACAAGATATCTACCAGTCCTACAGGCAACATGCAATGGTGTGACAAGCATAGAATAATAATCACAGATACTCTGTATTAGATTGTTTGGGCTGCCATAACAGAATGCGATAGATTGGGGTGATTTAAACAACAGAAATTTATTTTCTTACAATACAGGAGACTGGAAGTCCAAGATCAAGGTGCCAACAGGGTTGGTTTTTGGTGAGACCTCTCTTCCTGGCTTATAAGATGGCCACTTTTTCTCTGTGTCCTCATGCGGTCTTTTCTCTGTGCATACACACCTTTGGTGTCTCTTCTTCATCTTATAAGGACATCAGTTCTATAGGATTAGGGCCCCATCTATATGACCTATTTAACCTTAATTACCCCCTGAAAGATATTATCTCCAAATACAGTCAGATAAGGGATTAGGGCTTCAAGATATAAATTTTAAGGGGACAGAATTCAATCCATAACACACTTGTATTCATAATTCTTTAGTCTCTAATCCATAGCAATTCTAAAATTCAGCCAGAAAAATGTTCCCACTTCCTTGATTATGGCTTATCTGTGCTTTAGCAGAGTTCTCCATGTCTCCTGACTATCTTTTGGGCTCTTTCTTTCACACTCTGTGTAATCCCTTCTTATCTGTATAAAGTGGCCCAGTCTGCAACTGAGTAACTTTCTACGCTGTTTGCTATCTAAAACTTCCTTTCATTGCAACCCATTAACTCTTTCAGATAAAAAATGATGCAATTTCTTTACAATGTTATGGACTTACAATTAATTGATAATCTACTCTGTTAAAAAAAAAAGTAAGCAAACAAACAAACAAAACCACTCCAATACTGGTAGCCATTGTGTCAACCTGGAAAAGTAAAATATATTCCTCAAATCGAGGTTTATCTACAACCACATGACTTGACAGAATGCGGTGGAAAGGACTTTGCATGTTCAAACAAACTAAGAGAAATCGATCCACTGGATGACAGAATCCAAATATATTATTTCTAATAAATATAAATTATGAGAAAAGTCACAGAAACTTTATAGATACTAAACTGAAAGACCATCCTAGAGTATGGAACATTAACTATAGTCATACACAAGTCAGATTAGTAGTAAGTAGATACCTCAAGCAATACATTTAATATCTGAACAACCCAGTTGCAGAAAGGAAAATGCAGTATAGAATAGAAAGGCAAAGAAAAGGAATACATAAATCCGGCACAGACAACTAAATTTTCTAATTCTCCTGATCTCAGGCTATACTACTGCCTCTGTATTCCACAATATTCTCATGTAGACATCCTTAACCATCCTTCTATTCTTCACTTTCAGTAATCTTATATCTCCTTTACAATTTCCAAATAATCTATAACAAGAAAAATTTCCCAATTAGGATTGTCAAAGATATTTCAACATTGTTGATCACAATGGCAACTTTTGAGCTGAACTAAAGAGACTACCATACACATTGTATTACTGGAATTATTTAAAAAATAGCCTTTTAAACCATTTAATGGACAGGCCAAAATTTTATAATGAAATTATTAGTATTCCCAAAATTCATTTCATAGGAAAAACTACACACAAAAGTGAAACAAACCATAGTTTAAAAAGCAAAATTAAAATTTAGGCATTCACTTATTTATGACTCTATTTTTCAAAGCTAATTCTTATGATAAGTTTATAATGTGACTCAGTCTTGTTTTGATTTACATTCACTTTACATATTTTGAAATATTTTTTTAAAAACACAATAAACTTAAGATTCATAAATATAATTGTTATAAATTATTCCAAAATGAAATACTTGGATAGAAAGTTAATTCAGATTTTTTCAAGTTGTTTCAGTTATCTAAAGTTATCTAGGTATTCAGGTATTTAGTTGAAAACTGATATTATGATATCCAGTTGATAACTGAAAAGTAGGTATTAATAATTTGTCTTTTTTTTTAAGATTGTCTTTATTTATTTGAGAGAGAGTGGAAGTTGGGGGAGGGGCAGAGGGAGAAGCAGACTCCCCAAAGAATGTGGAACCTGATGCAAGGCTCAATCCCAAGACCCTGAAATCATGACCTAAGCCCAAGTCAGAGGCTTAAGCGACTGAGTCCCCAGGTGCCCCAGAATTTTGTCATTCTTATTTGAGTAATCAGATAATGAATACAGAGACTTATCTTTTTTTCACATAACAAGAATCAGCTAACCAATACTATAGATAAGGATGTTAACACTCATCTATTTGGAAAACCAAGTAATCATTTCCCCAGAGTGCCTTAATTCTTGAGATCTTAAGAAACTAAAACTAATTATATTCAAACTTAAAATTAGGTGATGATATTTAAAATTATATCAAATTTGCTAATTTTCTAAGTCTGAATATTTTCTTTCAACCAAAAATGTCACACATGCAACACAGCATCCAAAAAACATAAATGTAAACAAAACAAGGATTTCTGAGAAAAATAAACAAATCTAGCATTCCCAAACTGAAATAACACATTTGCAGAACTCATAAATTCATATCTTTACTCATAAAGTAAATGAGTAAAACCTAAATCCATAAATGTATAGGAGATGTCTGCTTTCAAAATAGCATCATTTCCAATTCTGCCAATTCAATTAACTTTGCTGATGTGGAAGGAGATTTTAATTAGCCCCTTATTACTATCTGCAATAAAGATAGTGAGTCCTTATAGCATTCCTTTGTTTTTCTTTTTCTTTCCTTTTTTTCCAGCTTAAATGGGATATAATTAATATATAACATTAAGTTTAAGGTGTACAAGTTTTGATTTGTTATATATTGCAAAATGGTTATCACCACGGCGTTAACTAACACCTTCACCGTGTTATATAATTACCATTACTTTTTTCATAGTGAAAACAGTTAAGCCTTTTTCCTTCCTCTGGCTTGGTGAGCCTCACTCTCTCTAGAATCTCCCTAGGTAACAGTCTTTTTATCCTATACAATCTTAACACAGGAAAGCCACCTGATTCTTATAGGTATAACTATTCCCAGCTCTCGGTATATCATGTTAAATCCTGTCTAATTTAGGGCACTTGGGTGGTTCAGTCGGTTAAATATCTGCCTTCTGCTCAGGTCATGATCCTAGGGTCCTGGGATAGACTCCAAATTGGGTTCCCTGCTCAGCTGGGAGTCTGCTTCTCCCTCGCCCCTCCCCCCCGCTCATGCTCTTCACTCTCTATCAAATAAATATATAAAATCTTAAAAAAAAAAAATCTTGCTTAATTTAAATCATGAGACCCAAGTGTAATATATGCCACAATAATATATGCTGACATATATTATTATTATTCTAGTAATACAAGAAATAATCTGGGCTTTTAAAACATTTTGTTTAAACTTTATTGAGGAGCCATCCTTCAAGTAAAATTTTGAATTGAACTGCTAAAAATGAGTAATATGAAATAATATAAAAATGAAATTAGCATGTGGATAATAATTTAGAAAAATATCTCATATAGACAGAGATGTATTTTTCTACATGTTTATTAAATATTTATATGAAGCATAGCTACATAGCAGAAAGTTTACTTAATAAAATTAAACATATATTTTTTGGATTATACTTATATGCTAATGAAAATTGAGGATAGATATTCTGTTCTGAGTATGGCTTGAGATAATTTTTTATACACAGAAGTACATACTCTGCCAAAAAAGAGAAAGGTACTGTACCTTTAGATAACATAGGTAAATTAATGCATTATAGAAATTCTGCACATCATTTATACATGTCCAAATGTAATAGCATAAAATGCATCATCATAAATCATTTCTCTTTCATTATTTAAAGTATAGTAAGGTCACCTCCAAAGTTAAGACAATATTAGACATTTTATTCATTATGGGATGGAAAATAAAACAAGTCATCTCTTTTAGGACTGCAAGTACATTTTCCTTTTGAATTTTGTTTCTTCTCCCTCTCTTTTATGATATTTGATGTTGATTTTACCAGGGAAACAAAGCCCATGATAATGTGAAACATAAATTTCCTGAGCTAAATGGAGTCCATTAAGTGAAACACTGAATGCAAAGCTGTTAGATAAGGAATGGCAGGTTACCATAAATTAAGCAATAGCCATTCAGGAGAGTGTGACAGTAGAATTTTAAAAATCTCAGTGACTCATTTATCAACAACTAAGAATATATCCTGTTTACAAAGATAAAATGTTAAATAAAGAATGTGAAAAAATATCCTTCATAAAATCCTTCTTTCTATTTTTGACAAAACATAAGAACATACTATAATCAGATAGCTGTTGAGTCCACACTGCCTGCTGACAGTATGATTGTGCAAGGCCCAGGAAATAGGAATTTTTAAAATTTACTTAACATGAATTTAATCCATTTATACATCATTTTGAAGGGCTTGGGCTATTGTGAGAAGTCAAAGAGAAAGTTTTTGTGTGCTAATATCAAAAATGAAAGTCTAAATCTCACCTATTGATGACAAAAAGTGATATGAAGATGATAAATAGGCAGAGAGATGGATAACCAGTTCATGTTTTCTTTTATCCCACACATGGTATTTGTACCCTAAAAAGTATGTGCATTGAGAATATGATGGGAGTAAAACATACATTTAAAGATATTCATGAGTTACAGTGGAAGGGAAATTCTTACATCCTTAATGATGATGTTGGTGATGAACTTCCTCACAAGATGGGTTTGCTCGTCCAAACAAAAATAACCCCAAAAAAGGAAACAAATTATAGGATTGGAAAAGGGGCTAAATAAAGACTACATGTAAATAAATGTTCTTTTCAAAATTCCTATTACAACTGATGACTAGCACCTCTTCCTATGTGAAGGATTGTAAATTCCTAAATAGCTAGAGCTGTTGTTTCCATTATTTGACAATTATGGTTGAAAGCACTTACCAGTACCCTAAACCAATTTTGCTCAATAGTTTTGGCACTTGACATCTATTTAATGAGTATAAGCTCATAGGTGAAATAAATATTTTAGGTAACTTTATAAAGAGGGAGATTTACCCCAATTTTTATATCACAAAAATAGAACATGATATGACTGTAAATTAGTAGCTATAAGCATTTCATATCATTGGCAGGCATTATACTGACTGTAAACTCGCCAATGGATCTCTGGTTAGGTGACAAGTAGCTTGAACTATATTCCAATCACATATCCATCAGAATTTTTTCTTACTGTTTACTTCTATCAAATTAGAAACTATCAACAGCTGTAAGACCCTGGATTTAATATTTCATAATTTTATCAGAGAATTTCAGATATTTCAGAAAGAATGAACTCAAACAAGTTAAAGAGAATTCTCACTGAATATCCATTGCTTGGAAAAGTGCATATCACATCAAAATCCAGAAAGTCAACTGTTTTATCTTAGGAGAAAATGTCGTGGGACTATATAATAGATTGTAAAATAATTCTTAATGTTATGTATTATTGTAATTGAGTCCCCCGCATGTCATCACTATGGGGCATGGAGAAACAATGGAAGGTGAGAAGGTGAGTGATAAAGTACAGGCCAACAAGGGGAGCATTGAACCAGCTATTGCAGTGAGTGACTAAAGCTTAAAGTCTTGGAGAAAATCTTGGAAATGGTATAAAATTCTTGCTTCAAAATTATATAAGGGCAAGGGAACTGGAGTAAGTATGGTTGTAGGTCTATCAGCCAATGATTGGTTAAGGGCTGCCTCCAAAGAAACATTAAATTTTAGCCAATTCCAATCAAGTGTGCTGATAGGCAAAGCATACTCTGGTAACGCAGGGTGACAATTTCTGACTCTGATGTAGATGTTGACCACCAGAAGTCAAGCTGATGGACACTGAAATATAAGCAGATCTTATGGTACACTGGAGGAACACTGAGAGTGTTTACTGCATTTCTCTTTACCAGAAGAATTCACATTACATCAACATGATAGTTTGTTTCTTATATGCATCTATAAAATTCTTCTCACCTATAAATTTTTTACTAGTTTTTAGTTAATTTTATATTTCAATTATTTACTTGGAGGACACTGATCAGCCTCTGTGATTTAGAAATAAGTTATGCAAAGCAGTGTTACCCACAAGCAGAGTCTGAGGAAATGACTTGAAAATACATTATTAACAAAGCATATTTCATTCTATTAACTGATTTTTATTTTACATTTTAGTATGTTTACAGAGCATCTAATTTCTTGTGCCATTGGTGAAAGGTATATGAGAGTTCTATATTATTTTTGTAATTTCTTTGGAAGTTTATTAAATAGTTAAAATTTTTTTAATGTTTAAGAAGACTGTTTTGATGAGTGGGACAACAGAAGCAATAAATATCTAATGTGAATGCTAAATAATTATTATCATAATCATATTTCATACATGTCACATAGATATGCCATTGCATAACTCCCTTTTGATCTCATAACTTTTTGACACTTGCTAGACCTTCAGGAAACAGAACTATTTTTGGAAGCTTCAATGTGAAAATTTACCCTATAAATTTACCCTATAAATAAGTTGCACAAGGCAGGTTGTGACACATCTTTAAGGTGAGATTGTAGTAGAAGAAATGAGATGCTCTGTATTTGCTACTTTTCCAGAACTTAAAACAAAACAAAAATCTTGATGAACCAAAGATCAGATATGAACTATTTATAACAGCTGTTATTAATTACTTTCTTCCCTAATGACTGAAAAAGCAGATGTGATAATTAAACGACAGGAATGTCATAATTCATGCAGAAGGAATTATATTCTCATAGAACTATTTGTCAGCAAATAGAATAAATCTGTTTTTCAGAGGCCAATACAAAATCTTATTTGTATAGACTCTGTTAGCCTGGAAGAACCTCTTTTGCTCAAGCTGGTGCACTGCTGTCCCTAAATTTCATTCACTGTTGATTACAGGAGGCCATAGCCCAACTTCTTCACCGTCTGACTCTCATGGAGTATTCAAGGGAATGGACTGAAACATTCTGTGTTCTTACCAAATACAAGGCTTACAAACATCTCAACTAAAAATCTCTCTCTTGTCATGCATCTCTGCATACATAAAAATGGCTAAAGCTTTTACTAATGAAATGCAAAAAAAAAAGAAAGAGAAGAAAGAAAAGCTAAAGTAACAATACTGCTAACTTCAAAATATAACAAAGATCCTTCATGACATTAAAATGATCTCTAAAATATCTTCCCTTGTGAATCACCATAGGATGAAGAGATTTCATATAGATACACATGAGAATGAAATGTTACAGTAGGTGACCTATAATTTATATATTGCTTGAAAACTTAAGGACACATGATTAAATCTATTTATATAATTTACAATACAATAAATAAAAAGAAATTCCCTAACATTTCCTTATTTAATATGGACATGTCAATGTGTTTATATGCTGAATTATATGATTGAGCTCTTGCAAGCTATAAATCGGTCTTTGACTAGTGCTCTTATTTTTATTCTGTCACAATAAATTTTCTAAATAAGGCATTATGCTCATAGTAGTTGAATATATGAGTCAATAAATAGCTCTTGAAGGAGATGGAATGCCAAAACAGAGCAGAGATGTTTGATAACCACCACACCATCTGTTTGAGGTACATATCGAGATGACGGACATTATTACCACTAGTCTAAATTTTCACACAGCAAAGGAATCAACAATGCAATGTAATCTCTGCCAAAGTTGTACTCTTTTCAATCAGTTTGATATTTTGTCAATGAATAAGTAAAGCGTATTATAGTAAAGCTCAATATAAAACTATTCCCTATTGCAAATTGAGATTAGGAAATTGATTCTTTATGTCATATCTAATGTTAGAAAATGTTCCTTATCTTAATAAGTGTACCTGTTACATTACGCAGGCTTTCCTTTTGATTTCTTATGCTACATTTCAAAATTTCACATGTGAACATTTGAGCCACAATTCATGCTTTAAAAACAGGTTAGTATTTTTATCGTTGTAAGTCATCAAATGCACAGAAACCACTACGCTGTATATACTGAGAAACCAAAATGAGTTGTTCGTTAGCCTACTGAGGGATCGCGATAGTAAATATGAATTATGTAAGAAAGAATCTATCTGAAGCATTTACAGCTACAGACATTTAAAGGACAGCTTCATCTATTAGAGTCCTAAACTCTCGCAGAAAATCAGTATTCAATTTCAGGTTTTTCTTTTAAAGAACTAACCTTCCAGTTTAGAGACAGAAATATGCCTTATATGTTTCAATCTTTCTTTTGTTGGAACTATTTTTAAAGAAAAAAATTTTTTAAAGCTAAAGGAAAATGAAAAGATGCAGTAGGACTTTCTCAAGTTAGTACTATTAAATGGTATTAAATAAGAATGTTTTGAACTATTTTATAGTATTGCTCTTCTGTGTTATGAGTGGAATATAAAATTTGTTTCTCATAAATCACTCTGATATAGGGAAAGTGCAAAAACGCAAATAATTGTGCCACTTACTAATCATATTCAAGGAAGTCCTTTTAGTTACATGAATCTTTGTATGCTTATTGGAAAAATAGAGATGTCAGTATCTACTTCATGTCCATTACGGAAGTATTTTAAACTTAAAGTAAAAACATGACTATTGAAAAATTTTGAAATTTAAACCCACTTATAAATGTAAGGAATAATTTAATTAAAAATGCATCATGTAACAGAAATTTTATAAGACCCTTCTTATTACTTATTATTGGCTTGGCACTTGCTATGTTATGTAAAGTACCAAGTACCACATCTTTTTTTGGAGTATGGACTTTGGAATCAGATTAATGTGAGTGTAGTCTCTCTATGACCAGTGGAGTCATCTTCAGCATTTACACCATACCTTAAAGCCATGGTTTCTTTATTTATAGAATGAAGATAATGTTAGCTATCTCATAAGTTTGTAAGTAAAAGTAATCATTGCTGTTGTTTGTACGTATTACGTCTATGTCTTTCAGCCTTGAAATCTGAAATCATAGCCCTGTCTTATGGATAAGAAATAGGTCAAAAACTAATTTGGCTGAGGCTGCATAGCTAGAAAGTGGGAGACATAAAGCTAAGTCCCAGGTGTGTCTGACACCAAAGTCTCTGTGCAATTCATTAGATTTGGCCACGGAAACTTTCTCTGAACAAAAATTACAGAGAAGCTAAATGTATTTGGAATATGTTTTATGAGGGAACGGCTCTGGCTGAAGGTGGTACTTCTGGGGTTTATAGAAAAGATGCTCACACAGCCTCGCTGTCTACCTATGGCCCTTCCCTGCCACAGTGGCAGTTAACAGGGCTCTGTACACCCCATGAGCCCAGTGGAACAGCCTGACAGCCACTATATTTTGTTACAGTGTTCTATAATTGTGTGCACTGAATCGGCCAAAGGGACCACACTACAGAAAGTTCCCCTAATATATAAAATTTTGAAAATTATTCCTATAACCTGGGAAAAAAAATTACCAGCTACTAATGCAGCATCGGAAATCCCATGAACCACATTTTATTGAAAGGAGAACATTACACCATTCGCAGGTACCCTCAAGCTTTTGTGCAGTGAAAGGAGAGGCTGGAGAATAAAGCAACCTGTACGTTAGCTCTATAGACTGTGCTTTTTGTCTCCAAAAATGAATCTGAGTAACTTCTGGAGAGACCGATAGATGTAGATGTTACAGATACAAATAGATTCCATGATGCTTATCACAGGTTAGTGATCATTATAAATATTGCTTCAGTAAGCTCATTTACCAAAGTAAATTTGGTGAATAGACAATAAAAACCAAAATGATAAGAAATGAAGTGCAGATCAATCCTGTGAAAACGAGGACAACGAGCACAGGCTTTAGTGGCTGAAAGTCTGGCCTTAGGAGGAAGGAGCAAGAGTTTGAAGGAGACATAGTGAAATGTTTTTTTTTTTTTCTTTTTGTCTTAATGTAACACACTGGAGTCTGTTTATTCTGAGACAAAGAATCAAACATGAGTGATAAAGTAGCTCCCCAAAAGACACAGGAAAGTCCAGGATAAAATAAAACCAGGTGGATGGCTTAGATTTCAATAATGGAGGGGCAAATATTCTTCCACCTCAGGGAAAAACAGGAAATATCCATGAGATCAAGTGTAGATAAATTTATAATGGGAGATGTTAGGAAATTCAGGAAGTTCATATCTAATTGTTTTCATATTATATTTTGAAGTAAGAAGCAAGATCATCTCTGGATAATGGGGGAAATGGGTAAAGGTGTAAAGGGGACTTCAGGAGCTCAGTGAAGATTTTTAATAGCCACTAAAGGGAATAATGAAGGTGCTGACTAGTGACTTATAATAGAATTGCCAAAGAGTGTTGAAGTGACAGCCAATATTGGCAACCATGAATTTCTTTTTTTTATATGAAGATTTTATTTATTTATATTTATTGGAGAGAGAGCGAGCATGAGAGAGAGAGTGCATGAGCAGGGGGGAAGGATAGAGGGAGGAGCAGGGAGCCCGATGCAGGACTCCATCCGAGGACCCTGGGATCCTGACCTGATCAGAAGGCAGAAAGACGCTTAACCAACTAAGCCACCCAGGTACCCCAGCAGAACCATGAATTTCTAATGACTCTTAGTAATTTTTGTTTGTGATTTTTCTTCAGCGGCACTCAGGACTGTGGGTATAAAAATAGAGAACATCAGATGGTAACTACACTTATTGTGTTGATTACTTCACAATATATACAAATATTGAATCAATATGTTATACACCTGAAACTAATGTTATATGTCAGTTATACCTCAAAAGATAAAATAAATTCAGAGAAATTGTACAAACTTATCTTTCAGTGATTTTTTTCTAAAATGGCAAAAAAAAAAAAGTGGACCAAGATTTTTTTAAAAAGATTTTTAACGTAAAGATGCTTCTAGGAAGCTCTTTGCACCCTGGGATCAGTATAGTGTTTTTTCAGTGAATGGAAGGAATACCCATTTTGTAGTGCAGGTAGTGTTTAAAAGACTTGTCATAAAGATGTTTGTAACAAGCTACTTGCAAACTGCATTCAGCAGAGTTTTCTTTCGGTGAAAGGAAGTGATATACATTCCATAATGCATGTAGTGAAGTATTTTTTTAAGTTTTTATTTTTTCATTTGACAGAGAAAGAGAGACTGCAAGACAGCACAAGAAGGGGGAGCTGCAGGGGGAGAGGGAGAAGCAGGCCCCCCGCTGAGTAGGGAGCCCAAGAGGGGCTCGAGGGGCTCAATCCCATGACCCTAGGATCATGACCTGAGCCGAAGGCAGACACTTAACCAACTGAGCCACCCAGGCACCCCCATAGTGAAGTATTTAACAAGACTCATAATAAAGATTTTTTTTTTAAGATTTTAATTACTTATTTGACACAGAGAGAGAGAGATCACAAGTAGGCAGAGAGGTAGGCAGAGAGAGAGGGAGGAAGCAGGCTCCCCGCCAAGCAGGGAGCCCGATGCAGGGCTCAATCCCAGGACCCTGGGACCATGAGCTGAGCCGAAGGCAGAGGCTTTAACCCACTGAGCCACCCAGGTGCCCTAAAGATTTTTTTTTTATGCTAGACAAACAAACAAACTGAAAACAGAGAATGTGATTATGGGATTAAAGTATTATTGGCCTTTTGCTGCGTGGCTCCAGGAAAAGGCAAAGTGAGGAAAGTAGTTGAACATACAGGGAAGAAAGGATATAAACACTGAAGAATCTTAGTTAAGGAAGGAGAAGACATGAGGAAAGGACTAATTTCAAGAACAGATAAAAAAATAATAGAATAATAAGATCATATGAATAGTATAATTAATGGGAATAGCTAAGAATTACTTTGTAATCTTTGTGTGCCAGAAACTGTTCTTATTGTTCTTATTTAATCATAAAGCTGATGCCATTAACTCATTTTACAGATGAAATACCTCAAACACAAAGAATTAAGTAAGCAGCCCAAGAACACTCAAATAACAAGCGGTTGAAACAAGCTAAAGAGACTGAACGTCAAAAATATCTTTGGAAATATGGTGAACTATGAATCCATGAGTAAGAGGATGAAAAAATATGATGCCAATTGCCAGGTATAATGTTAGAGTCCAAGATTTCAAAATTAGAACATTTCAGTGAATAAGAAACACATATAACCAAGCAATTGGGTTGGTAAAATGGAAAATGCTAATATATTAGAGGCTTAATAATTACTACTTTAAATCTTAAAATTACAATATAATTTGCAGGAACTGTTAGGAAAAAGATTGTGTTTTTAAAATCTCTTTTCCATTACCCCTCAGTTTAAGCCAGGTATTTGGGAGTTTTTTTTCCTCCATTTGTTTGGCTTTCTAATGGAGCACTTTATAAAAAATGTTACAAGGAGAACATTATTTGCATTTGTCCTCACTGCAAGGAATGTGTGTGGAGCATTCTTAGTGAGGTCTGATAAGAACAAAGTTAACAGTGGGATGGTCAAGAAATTGTGAGTGATAAGTGGAAGAGGTATGGTCCTATGAGCTAAAGCTCCTTGAAATTTATGTGTAAAAAGAAGATAAGCCATATATTAAAGTCTTCAAAACGCAGGTCAATGATGAAGAGGCAGATGTCAGTACTTGAGTAGCATAATGAATGGTAGATAAGACAAAGGGATGGAAGCAGCACCGAGGTAGTCTGAACACAATCTATATCCAATAATTCACTATACAGGGCTGGCACATGGAGCAGCCCCAGGGAAGCAGAGCCCACACAGAAGAACCAGAATTTGGTCAAAACAAGGAAGTAGTGAAAATATTCCTCCAAAAAATGAGGATGTGAGGTAATATTATTTAATGGCTGGAAATTATGTCTTCATAGTACCCAGTGAAAGTGAAGATGGCATTGATAAATGTGAAATAGAGATGACTAGAAACATGTAATTGGAGAATCTCACCCAATATAGACATAATGATCTGTGTATTTATATGATTTTTTTCCCCAAGAGTATTTCTTATCCAGTAGGAGTGAGAAAGAATGCAGACAGGGAAAAAAAAAAAAAAAAGATATCAATTTTTGGAGGTGAGCAAGCATGACAGGAATGAAATATGTAAAATTAGCCTTTCCAATGTTTATATATTTTTTAAAGATTTTATTTATTTATTTGGGAGAGAGAGAGAGACAGAGAAAGAGAGCACAAGCAGGGGGAGGGACAGAGGGTGAAGCAGACTCCTCACTGAACAGGGAGCCTGATGCAGGGCTCGATCCCAGGACCCCGGGATCATGATCTGAGCCAAAGGCAGCCGCTTAACTGACTGAGCCACCCAAGCGCCCCCCAAAGTTTATATTTTTAATGATAAAATGTTTGTTTGATTAGAATCACTGAAGCCTCTGAGTATTGATTGGATCAAATCTAATTATTCCAAACACCCTCATGCTGTATGAATGCTGGAAATGAAGTCAAGACATCAGTTCTCAGGAGATACTAACTACTGCCCTAGTGCAATAACTAGAGATTGGAAAGATACTAAACACTGTACCAAAAGAGACTAATCTGTGCACCAGAACATTTTCCATGCAGTCTTAAAAATGTCATATATACTATGATTAATTATGACAGTAATGATCAAATCTGTACTATACAATTTTTAGTATGAATGTAGTGATTTAGCCAGACTCAGTGAATGATGGAAAATTTTAGCCTGTCATATGTGTTAATGACAAAGTACAAATCATTTTGTTAAACAAAAATCAACAACAGTGTCATTACTATTATGTGCTTAACACCTGAGTTGCCCAGCACAGGTTTCTTTTCATTAAATGTTTCCTTTCATTAAACAATATTTATTATGTCATTGATATTTTCAAGGGTCACAATTAAGAATCAGATTTGGTTATACAATAAATGAATCCTTGGACACCTATATCTCATCCTGGCTGTAAATGGTTGCCATAATTACAGAGCACAGAGTCACTCCTGAGTGATATTTATATGATTTGTCAGCTATGTCATCACAGCCTCTGAAACTTCCCTAAGTTACGCAGATAATATTAATATCTATTTCATAGTAGGTATTGTAATAAAATGATTAATGTAAAACGTCTAACAGCATCTGGTACATTGTGAGCTCACACAAAAAACATGCTATTTGATATCATTATTGATGCTATGATTCTAGTTTACTATAGGTATGGCTACAGAAGTACCAGAAGAATGATGCAAACCATGTGACAGGACTCCTTGTGAAATCAATTTGATTTTAAATGTTGTCAAATGGACATGAATGCCTTGGTTGAAAAACTTCACCACGGCTGAGAAAAAAGCAATAAGGTCAGTATTTCAGAACATACTGAAAGAACATTCCAGGAGCTGTTTGAATATGATATCATATTCTATCAGAGTGGCTTTTTTTCTCTGTTAAAAATGCTGTTGGGGCTCTTTGACTACATAATTTGAAAAAGTGGAAAGGCTTTATCATTATTACTAAAAACACAACGAAAACTGATCTTCTGTTTCTTCATACAGTATACTACAATACAATAATGAAGGGTTAGAGTAAATTTCAATAAATGCAAAATTAGGCCTAGAGATAAGATTTTTCATGGTTGGTAATAGAATATTCATTATTAGAGGTTATAAAGTCAAATAATATGATATGGATTCAAAAGCAGCTGCTTAATTAATTACTCTATACAAGCCATGTAATTGCGACCTAAGGCAATTTCATAAAGGGTGAAACTGTTAAAACTGAATATTAATTGTACTATAAAATATTAGTATATCAGGAATTCAAGATAAATTGCCTAAGTTGCATAATGATGAGAGAAATGTGAAAATATTTATGTAAAGTATTATATCTATTTATTCTTATTTGATGCTTAGAAGATGATAGAAATACTCCATTTAGAGAAAGAGCCAGTCACTGTTTTTTTTATTATTGTCTCCTAGAGTTCCCCCCTCACTACTACATTTAGCAGAAAACAATGACTTTTTTTAAAAAAGATTTATTTATTTATTTACTTATTTGAGAGAGTGTGAGAGCATGGGTGGGGGAGGGGCAGAGTAAAATGGAGAAAGAGAATCTTCAAGCAGACTCCCTGAGAGTGGAGCCCCATTCAGGGATGGATCCCAGGAGCCTGAGATCACGACCTGAGCCAAAACCAAGAGTCAGACTCTTAACCGACTAAGCTACCCAGTTGTCCCAAAACAGAATGGCTCAAAGCTATTACCAAATAAATGTGTAAAAAAGAGCAATAGAGATTTGAAGGAGAGATTGGCAGAGAAAGTAAAATGGGAGAGGCTCTCTAGATCCAGAACATCAATTTTAAGTAATCCCCTTTCACAGAGTCCTTCAAAAATACATATATTTTAAATTTAATTCCTATGTGCCAATATTTTTCTGGTTATGGGTGATAGAGAAACAAGACAGAGTTCTTGCTCTCATGAAGCTTCCTTTCTAGTGTGAAAGATTAAAAATAAATCAATGCATAAAAATATATCAAAGGTTGATCTTAGGATCCGATAATCCCTACTCTTACATAGAGAGCTAGAGAAAGAGCTACATAGACATTATATATAACTTCTATTTGAGGATGGAACATTCTTCAAATATGACACTTATGGCTCAGAAAATCATGTAACACATATCAGATGACAGGCAGTTTACATTCATGTCATTTGCTTTTATGATGAGGCATTCAATTTGTATAGGAAACTTCCACAAATTAATAGTAGCTTTTCAAAAGAAAAAAGTTATTTACTAATATATAAATGTGTGTCCTAAAATGTACAAGTTCCTCCTGTGTTTGTCCTATAAAAAGGTGATATTGGATCTATAGAGCTTCCCAACCTGATTGGATATTCTTGGGTAAAAAAGTTAAAGACAGGAATTGCAATGCAGTCTGAACAGTGTGTAAAACCTTCCTTAAAAAGGACCTAACTGGAAACAGGCAGACTTTGAGGTCCCTTAGTAAAAAAAGTCCTTAGTAAAAAAAGAAGTACACCCCAAAATGTTATACTTTGCACTCAAAATCCATAGGAAATCTACCAAAATCCACCAAAAGGCATGCATCTCTCTGAGTGCTTGTAGATACAAGGAAAATTGACTTGTTTTTCACATGATATTTATTACAGCATTTAAAGAGCCTGAGATTTTCTGTTCAGTGCCTGACGACATATTTCTAAAGTCTCCCAGATTTTAATCTCATGTCCTACCTATCAATATGTCTGATGGGCATGATCCTTTGAGTGGGAAAAAATAATCACCTGCAGACTAAATGGAAGCATGAAATCAGAGAATTTGGTAAACCTCTTAAATGAGAGAGAGAAAGTATATGCCTGTGCTGCCCAGGACAGGCAAATATCTATTTCTGATATTCCATATTTTTTAAATAAACAAACATCTTCTAGATAAATTTTCCCTTCTTTTCCCATTTGTTTGGGAAGGAAAACTTGTTTTTGCTTGTCTGAAAAACACTTTGTTTGTTAATGACTTATATTTGGTACTTTCTTATATTTTCCATCTCTTCTTTCAAGTTCTCACTGTATTAATCCATTCTTCTTTCCAGTTCAGTAAGCATATTTATGACCTTTACTTTGAAATCTTTATCAGGTAAATCACTTATTTCCATTAACTAAGCTTTTTTTCCTGAATTTTTATCTTGCTCTTTTATTTGGAACATATTCCTGAATTTCTTCATTTGCTTCACTGTCTCTGCTGGTGTATTCATTTATTTTTTTAAGATTTATTTATTTTAGAGTGTGTGAGTGAACATGGGGGGGGAGAGGCAGAGGCAGAGGCGGAGGACATAAAGCCCAGAAACTTAAGCATACTCTGTGCTGAGTGTGGAACCCAAAGTGGTGCTTGATCTCATGACCCTGAGGTAATGACCTGAGCTGAAACCAAGAGTCAGATGTTTAGTTGACTGTGCTACCCAGGCGCCCTTAGTTTCTTTACAACAGATGAAAAAAACACATCTTCTATTCTTGAGGGAGTGGCTTCTTTTAAGAGATAAGCATTTTTTTCAAAATCCTGTTCCAGCTCCTTGTTAGCTCTCAAAACTCTATGCTTGTCCAAGCAGCCTATTATATTTTTAATAGCTCCCAATAGTTAAGGATGTTCAGTGACCTCTCAGGGTCTCTAAGGGAAGGATCTCAACACCTAGGTTCAAGCTGATTAGAAGCCAGACCCTTAGATAGAAGCTTTCAAAATTATGCAAAATATAGAACCTCATGGGATTTCAAACATAAAACTCTTCTGGCTACCAGAGCCAGGTGATCTGGCAATGCTCCCCATTGGACAGTTGCAAAAATTGGTGCTCCAGACAAGTGAATAAGCTCTTCTCTGAGAGATACTGGTGAGCTGGAGTAAAGCAGAGAGATCATCTCCAGAACTCTGAGGAAATAAATTTGTATTGTTTAAGCTACATTGTCTGTGATATTTTGGCTGTGGCAGCCCTTGCAAACTAAGACAGATTTTGGCACTGAGAAGTAGAGTTCTGTTGAAATAAATGCCTAAAAATATGGCAGTGGCTTTGGCATGGGTACAAGCTGGATGAATTTGAGTTGCATGTTAGGAAAAGCCTAGCAGCATCTAGGTAGCTCAGTTGGCTAAGTATTTGATTTCGGCTCTTTGATTTCAGCTCAGGTCATGATTTCACAGTCATAGGATTGAGCTCGCATGGGCTCAGCAAGGAAAGAGTCTGCTTAAGATTCTCTCTTTCCCTCTACTTCTGCCCCTCCCCCACTCACACACATGCACTCTCTCTTTCTCAAAATAAATAAATAAAATCTTAAAAAAAAAGGGAGGAAAAAAAAAAAGAAAAGCCTAGATGATCTTGAAGAAACTACTGGCAGATGTAAGGACATTAGAGGGGGTTCTGGTCAAACCTGAGATGGAAATATGGACTGTGTTACTGTAAACTGGAGGAAAAGTGATCCTTGTCACAAAGTGGCAAAAAACTTAAAGAATTGGCTGAATTGTGAGTGAGGCCTCAGGAGAACCCAAACCTGACAAACACCTCAGTCTTGGCCTCTAGAACTGTGAAAACAAGCAAACAAACAAACAAAAACATTCCTATTCTTTAGGCCACCCAATCTGTGGTATTTGGTTATGGCAGTCCTAGCAGACTAATACATATGGTAATGCATTAAAAGTACTCTCTCTCATACATTTTCTTCCATATCCCCCCCACATTTTATCATATTTGCTTTGCAAAACCACAACTCTGGTTACATCTAATGTCTGCCTATTCTACACATGTAACATACATCTGAGTAAGTCTGGAGAAAAGGAAAAAAAAAATTTCATATTAAAAACCACACTGACTGGTCTTGTTTCAAAATTAAAACCACTGATGTCAGCTGGGCCTTTAACTGCATTGCAATTATCTTATACGTTCCCAACGCATCGATTTTTCTACTCTCTTAATAGATTATTTCACATATTCTCGTCTCATCTCAAAGTTCTAATACTTAAATATCCTCACTCCACGATTAAAACTTTTCCTCCTCTTTAACTAAGGATTTGAAACAATAGAACATAATTTCCACCATCTTCCTTCCTAACATCTTCTCATCAACCAGCATCTACACCTGAATATGCTAATTTCCTACCTGTTACTAAAGATCTCTGCTTGTATCAGAAGATAAATTCTTCATGTATTTTTAATATTTTTATAATTCTGTTGATTTTTTCATCCTGGAATAGTAATTCTTATAAGAGTTTTAAGTTTCCAGAAAAATATGCAGAAATTAGTTTTTATATATACTTTTACCACCTCCCCACATTTTCTCATATTATTAACAACTTGCATTAGTACCCACTAATCCATTTGTTACAATTGATGAAACACTGTCAATACATAATTATTAACTAAGGTCCATAGTTGACATTAGCACTCACTCCTTGTGCTGTTTTATGGGTTTTGACAAATGCATAATGTCCTATATGCAGTATTATACATAACATCTTGTTTGCTTCTAAGTTTTGGCAAATATGAATAAAGCTGCTGTAAACATTCTTTGCAGGTTTTTGTGTGTATATAAATTTACACTTCGTTTGGGTAAAAATCTAGGAGTGAGATTGCTGATCTTATAGTAAACTTATGCTTAGCTTTGTTGAAATTGCCAGAGCATCTTCAAAAGTGGCTGTATCACTTGGTATTCCCACCAGCAAAGACTGAGAGTTCTTATTATTCAATATCCTTACAATCATTTGGTTTGTGAGTGTTTTAGATTTTTGCTATTCTAGTAGGTGTGCAGTAGTATCTCTTTATCGATTTAATTTGCAATTCCCTAGGACATACGATATTTAACATCTTTTCACATGCTTATTTGTCAACTGTATATATTCTTTGGTGAGACGTCTGTTCTGATTTTAATCTCTTCACCTTTAAATTAGATCTTATTTGGTCTCAGACTCAACAACATTATCCCAATATCTTCAAACAATTCCTTTTTTTGGGGCGCCTGGGTGGCTCAGTGGGTTAAAGCCTCTGCCTTCAGCTCAGGTCATGATCTCAGAGTCCTGGGATTGAGCCCCATATCGGGCTCTCTGCTCAGCAGGGAGCCTGCTTCCCCCTCTCTCTCTGCCTGCCTCTCTGCCTACTTGTGATCTCTTTCTCTCTGTCAAATAAATAAAATCTTTAAAAAAAAAAAAAAAATTCTTTTTTTTCTCTCTACATAATTACTTCTATTACCGAAAAAAAAGTAGTAGTATTTTTTCCATCTTAAAAAAACAATTAATCTTGTTCCACATATCCCCTCATTTTATTCAATCAACATTTCTCCTATCACTTAATTAAAGCATACTATTTATAACTCCATATACTGGCATGGCTGGGTGGCTCAGTCAGTTAAGTGTCTGACTCCTGATTTCAGTTTAGGTCATGATCATCATGGGATTGAGTCCCATGTTGGGTTCCACGCTCAGCAGGAGGTCTGCTTGTCTTTCTCCCTCTGTTCCTCCCCCCACTGCTCTCTCTCTCAAATAAGTAAATAAATAAATAAAATTTAAAAAAAAAAGAAAACTTCATGTACTGTATCAAATGATTAATATCAAATTCTTGCCTTCTTGATCTACCAATATCATTTTACATAACTTTTCCTCCCTATTGATAAATTTTCTTCACTTGCTTCCAATAAATATAATAAATTCAGGTCTACATCATCAATTGCTCCTTTTCTCTCTCCTTTGTAATTTTCCCAATCTGTTTTATGTTGGAAGGCATCATGACTCAGTTCTTGGTTGCCATTTTTTTCTCCATTTACATCAAATTTTTTGGTGAATGTATTATCCTCATGATATTGGATACCATCTGTTTGCTGCTGATTACCAAATTTACATATCTTGTCAGATTTCCTCTCTGAAATGTCACACTTGTAAATCTACCTGCCAATTTAATATCATTTCATGGATTTAACACATATTTCAAAACTAACATGCCCATTACTGATTACCTGATTTTTTCTCTCAAACTGCCCACCACAAAAATACCAAAGAAACAAACAAAAAAAAAACCCCAAAACTTCCCACCACAATCTTCATTCCATAAGTAGAAGATAAATTCATCTTTTTAGTTGTTCAAGGTAGACTTTGTATTGTCAGCCAAACAGAACTTTTGGGATTAAAAGGTGCACTAGAAGTAATTAAGTTATATATTTCAAAATGTTTTGATCAAAATTATTTATATTGGTGAACTATACAATAATTACAAATGTATTTTTTAAAATAATTTTTTAAATAAAATGACATGTATCTAAAAACATGACTGGGGATATCATAATGGAAAAATTCCATAGACTGTATAATTGCTCTTCCAGTTTGAATATATAATGCCATAAACACATGTTTCCAGCTTCAATCTATAATGCCATATCCTGGTACTATACCACCATTAAGGGGTGCGGGAAGACAGCTTGTCTTTCCAGTTGACGTATGCTAAATATGATAAGAAACACATACATCTGAGGTTTGTCTCTATCAGTATCTTGTCTTCTCTGTCAGAGAACCCGGGATTCACCTGGATGCCAGGTGACAGGATAGGACTCTACATCCATTGTATGGAGATGAGTGTGTTAAATGTGAGAGAAGACACTGTGTATGTAGAAACCAAAAGAACGATTAATAATTAGCTTGCCTGTGTCCCCCTCATTTTCAGAATGTAGCCGAACTACAGTTTCCAGTCTCCATGCAGTTAGATATGACAACATGATTGAGTTCCGTTCTATGTAATGTATATGGAAATAATGTGTACTACTCGCAGGCCTGACTTATAAAAACACTCCAAGATATATTCCAGAGGACCATGGTGTTTTTGAGGTCATGTGTTGAAAATGGTAGACCTACAACTTAGAAAGATCCTGGATCTCCAACATACAGATAGAAGGAGCCAGCCAATAGCCATAAATATCCATTTGGGATTAGTATTCAGTGTGAACTTTTAAATTCATACAGAAAATACTAATCTATGATGTTACGCATCAGGATAGTGCTCTTTACAGGGGAGTTAATGATTGAGAAAGACCCAAGTAGGGCATCTGTGGTGCTAGCAGTGTTTTGCTTCTTGATACATATATATATATATACACTAGTTATCTTCAGTTGTGAAACTTGATGAATTATTACCAAGTGAATGTTCTCATGTAACATCCATGTAACTATGTGATCATGTAACATGGTTAACTACTTGATCCTTCCTTGGGCTTCTCTTCCTTCATTGTGTTACTTCGGCGTAAACACTGTCCTGGTTAAATCCAGTTCTCCCTCTACTCTGCATGTGCACCTGTAAATGTAAATAAGTCCCGAAAAGAAAATCTGTAGCCATGTGGACCATTCTCACATTGAATTCTAGAAGGGCCTTGATGTTGATTACCTTGATCTACTCTCTCTTAACTTTCTAGACCAGAGGTCAGCAAACTTTTTCCATGAAGACCAGATATTGAAGATTTTATTCTTTGTGAACCATATGATCTTTGGCATAACTGCTCAACGAAGCCATGGGCATGACTTTGTGCCAATATAATTTCATTTACCAAAACAGGCAACAGTCTGAATCTGGCCCACGGCCTGCAGTTTGAATTTCTAGACTATTATGTACAATCTTCTCTTCTTTCCTTGAACAGACAAAACCTCCCAGCCCATTCTGATTCTTAAATGATGACCTTGATTCTTAATCCAATTAGGAAATTGAACCAATCTTTAAAAAGAGTATTATCTCCATCAATTAAGCCTAGACATTGCCAGCATCTAGACACATATTGTTTTCTTTATCATCACTATAGGTTAATTTTCCATACTCTTATCTAAGGCCAACATTTTCAATTATGCAATAGATTCTATATCTTATCATCTGCTAAAAACAGCTCAAGCAATCTTTCTCTCTCTCAATCTGTCTATTTTTCTTTCTACTGGATCATTTCTGTCAATTGCTAAAACAAAAACAAAAAAATTAAAAAAAAAAAACAAAAAACCCTTAACGCCCACATCCCTTTCCCTTTTACATACTTTGACCACCAGGTTTTCTATATTCCCTGAATCTAATACCTCTTCTCTGTTTGTTCTTTAACAAATACTCTCAGTAGGCTTTTGCTCTCACCACTCTTCCAAAACTGCCCTTATAAGGGTCACTGATACTATTCTCATTGCAAAATCCAGTGATCAATTCTCATTTCTAATCTTTCAGTAGCATATGGCATAATCGACCCCTTCATCCTCCCACACTGTTTCTTCACTTGTTTTTCAGTACATTTCACCCTTCTGTTGTTTTTTTTTTTTTTTTCTCCTATTGCTGCTCACTCTTGATCTCCTCTGTTGGTTAATTTTAGTGTGATCACATTCATAATATGAGAGGGCTCAGAGCTCAGTCCTTGACTTTTTCTCTCTTCTAGCAGCCCTCACAATCCCACGGTTTGTAGTTTTTACATAGTATCCATATGATAACACTCCAAATAATTTTGATTTATAAACAGGGCCTCTCCTTTCAACTTCAGAGTCATATGTTAAATTACCTCCTTAATAAAGTTAGTTTACATTTGAGTAGTATCAAAATATTGTACTACTATCCAATTTAACATGACTAAAACCGAAATCCCAGTGTTTGCTCTCACTCTGCTCTACCTACAATTAATGCAACTCCATTTGTCTAATTGCTTAGACCAAAATGTATTGTCATCCTTGCCTTCTTCTTTTCACATCCAACATAAAATCCATCTGAAAATTCCACTGATCTTCAAAATATCTACAGAATCCAAGTTCTTCTTCTGAACAATACTGCTAACACCTTGCCCCAATCCAACACAAGGTCTCTTCCGGAAATTTGCAAAAACATTTTTTTTTTTTAACATTAGTCTGGCTTGAATGCATCTGTGAAGTAAGAGCCCTGTGAACTGGTGAATATCTTAAATAAATCCCATCTCTCATACCAGCTAGGACATGCACCTTCCACATTGTTCCTGTTCCTTGATGGCTTCTAAATCCAGGTAACCCAAATCTTTTGTACCCAAAGTAGGGCAGGTAAAACATTAGAGGAATAAATCCCCAGTAAATAGCAAACCAACTGCCCTGGAGCTGCTGCAGCCTCTAAATGGCCTCCTCGCTCAACTTCACCAGGGCCCGCCCCAGAGGTGGCTGTGTTGTGAGGACCAGCTATAGCACAGCATGTACCAAGGGCTGGAATCCAAAAAGGAAAGGAGGTGTGCACATGCCACATGTGGACTTTCTGGTAAGAGTCCTGAGCATTGTTTCAAAAGCTTTTTAATTAATCTGTATGCTTCTACCTTTGTACCTATATACTCTACTCTCAGTTAATCTAACAAAGTAATTATTTTAACATATAAGTAGATCGTAGTGTTCTTTTGTGTGAAAACCCTTGCAAGGTCTGCAAGAGCCAATGTATTTACATTGACCTGTGAGACCATTAACTAGCTCCCAATTTCCTTACTAAAGCCATCTTCTACTACTCTTCTTTCCTTTCACAGTACACTTGTAAAACAAGGCCTCCTTGAGTTTCCCTAACATACATTTATGTTCCAGTCTCAAGGATCTTTGCACTGGCTTCTTGCTGTGCTTGGAAATATCTTCCTTCTGGTATGTGTATATCTTGCTCTATCCCCTCTTTCAAGTCTATGCTCATTTGACACCTTTCTTTTAGTCTATCCTGACTGCACTACTTAACATTCCAAAGCGGTATTCCTTACCTACCCCCTCTCCTTAGTTTTTTGTTCTCTGGGTTTTTTTTTTTCTTGTGGGTTTTGTTAGCCCTTGTCTCTTTTTAACTTACTATATAAGTCAAAGTGTATTATATTCAGTGGCTGTCTAACCTGATTAGAATGCATGGATTTTTAAAATTTTATTTTAATTTCCACAACAACTAAAACACTAGGTAGCACATGGACAAAGTAAAAAAAATACATGTTTTATGTTGGAAACTGGATAAGAAAAATAAATATTTGGGTGAATGAAAATGAGAAAAAAGCAAATAGGAAGACTATCAATATATGAGTTTAATTTCTGAAGTCTTGCATTGAAAGTTAACAAAAGTGCTTTGGAAAGAATAAGAAGTCAAACTACGTTTAACTTGATCACAGTTTTAATAATTTCATCAAAATATTTTGTTACCCCTTAAACAGGCTGCAGGTTTATCTCAGTGGAATAAGCAGATATTCCTGGAAGCTTGAAAATTTTTAATTTTATCACCATATGCCATGGTATCAATGCAATAAATTCCTTAGTAATCAGGAAACTATCTCCAGAAGGATTTCACATAAATACAATTACTCTAGTTGCTTAATCTGTAGATAAAAATATGCATTTGCTCAGAAATTTAATAGAGCATCATTTTTATATTCCTGTCCAATAGCCATTCTTTTCACTGCTATGCTTGTCCATCTCCTACCTATGCCTCCACTTCTACAAACACATTAAAAGTTCAAAATCACAACTGTGCTTTATTCACATATACAACTACATATACATGTATATGTTAAATTGAAAATCATAGAGGCAGAAAACCTCAGCTACATTTAATTTCAAGAATTTGATAGATCATGACATACAAAGTAAACTAGTTAATGATTTATCTTTACTGTGGTAATTTCTTTAAGAAAGCATTTGATTCATACTATACATATACTATAGTGTGTGTGTGTATACATGTATGTGTGTGTGTGTATAATTAAAATTTTTTTAAATTTTTTTAATAATCAAAAATTTTAAAAGAAATATACCTTAGTTTCAAAGATGGATCAAAATTAATGTGTAAGGTGGTATGAGACATGGGATTTATTTAAGATATTCACCAGTTCACAGGGCTCTTACTTCACAGACGCATTCAAGCCTGACTAATGTTAAAAAAAAAAATGTTTTTGCAAATTTCCGGAAGAGACCTTGTGTTGGATTGGGGCAAGGTGTTAGCAGTATTGTTCAGAAGAAGAACTTGGATTCTGTAGATATTTTGAAGATCAGTGGAATTTTCAGATGGATTTTATGTTGGATGTGAAAAGAAGAAGGCAAGGATGACAATACATTTTGGTCTAAGCAATTAGACAAATGGAGTTGCATTAATTGTAGGTAGAGCAGAGTGAGAGCAAACACTGGGATTTCGGTTTTAGTCATGTTAAATTGGATAGTAGTACAATATTTTGATACTACTCAAATGTAAACTAACTTTATTAAGGAGGTAATTTAACATATGACTCTGAAGTTGAAAGGAGAGGCCCTGTTTATAAATCAAAATTATTTGGAGTGTTATCATATGGATACTATGTAAAAACTACAAACCGTGGGATTGTGAGGGCTGCTAGAAGAGAGAAAAAGTCAAGGACTGAGCTCTGAGCCCTCTCATATTATGAATGTGATCACACTAAAATTAACCAACAAAGGAGATCAAGAGTGAGCAGCAATAGGAGAAAAAAAAGAAAAAAACAACAGAAGGGTGAAATGTACTGAAAAACAAGTGAAGAAACAGTGTGGGAGGATGAAGGGGTCGATTATGCCATATGCTACTGAAAGATTAGAAATGAGAATTGATCACTGGATTTTGCAATGAGAATAGTATCAGTGACCCTTATAAGGGCAGTTTTGGAAGAGTGGTGAGAGCAAAAGCCTACTGAGAGTATTTGTTAAAGAACAAACAGAGAAGAGGTATTAGATTCAGGGAATATAGAAAACCTGGTGGTCAAAGTATGTAAAAGGGAAAGGGATGTGGGCGTTAAGGGTTTTTTGTTTTTTTTTTTTAATTTTTTTGTTTTTGTTTTAGCAATTGACAGAAATGATCCAGTAGAAAGAAAAATAGACAGATTGAGAGAGAGAAAGATTGCTTGAGCTGTTTTTAGCAGATGATAAGATATAGAATCTATTGCATAATTGAAAATGTTGGCCTTAGATAAGAGTATGGAAAATTAACCTATAGTGATGATAAAGAAAACAATATGTGTCTAGATGCTGGCAATGTCTAGGCTTAATTGATGGAGATAATACTCTTTTTAAAGATTGGTTCAATTTCCTAATTGGATTAAGAATCAAGGTCATCATTTAAGAATCAGAATGGGCTGGGAGGTTTTGTCTGTTCAAGGAAAGAAGAGAAGATTGTACATAATAGTCTAGAAATTCAAACTGCAGGCCGTGGGCCAGATTCAGACTGTTGCCTGTTTTGGTAAATGAAATTATATTGGCACAAAGTCATGCCCATGGCTTCGTTGAGCAGTTATGCCAAAGATCATATGGTTCACAAAGAATAAAATCTTCAATATCTGGTCTTCATGGAAAAAGTTTGCTGACCTCTGGTCTAGAAAGTTAAGAGAGAGTAGATCAAGGTAATCAACATCAAGGCCCTTCTAGAATTCAATGTGAGAATGGTCCACATGGCTACAGATTTTCTTTTCGGGACTTATTTACATTTACAGGTGCACATGCAGAGTAGAGGGAGAACTGGATTTAACCAGGACAGTGTTTACGCCGAAGTAACACAATGAAGGAAGAGAAGCCCAAGGAAGGATCAAGTAGTTAACCATGTTACATGATCACATAGTTACATGGATGTTACATGAGAACATTCACTTGGTAATAATTCATCAAGTTTCACAACTGAAGATAACTAGTGTATATATATATATATGTATCAAGAAGCAAAACACTGCTAGCACCACAGATGCCCTACTTGGGTCTTTCTCAATCATTAACTCCCCTGTAAAGAGCACTATCCTGATGCGTAACATCATAGATTAGTATTTTCTGTATGAATTTAAAAGTTCACACTGAATACTAATCCCAAATGGATATTTATGGCTATTGGCTGGCTCCTTCTATCTGTATGTTGGAGATCCAGGATCTTTCTAAGTTGTAGGTCTACCATTTTCAACACATGACCTCAAAAACACCATGGTCCTCTGGAATATATCTTGGAGTGTTTTTATAAGTCAGGCCTGCGAGTAGTACACATTATTTCCATATACATTACATAGAACGGAACTCAATCATGTTGTCATATCTAACTGCATGGAGACTGGAAACTGTAGTTCGGCTACATTCTGAAAATGAGGGGGACACAGGCAAGCTAATTATTAATCGTTCTTTTGGTTTCTACATACACAGTGTCTTCTCTCACATTTAACACACTCATCTCCATACAATGGATGTAGAGTCCTATCCTGTCACCTGGCATCCAGGTGAATCCCGGGTTCTCTGACAGAGAAGACAAGATACTGATAGAGACAAACCTCAGATGTATGTGTTTCTTATCATATTTAGCATACGTCAACTGGAAAGACAAGCTGTCTTCCCGCACCCCTTAATGGTGGTATAGTACCAGGATATGGCATTATAGATTGAAGCTGGAAACATGTGTTTATGGCATTATATATTCAAACTGGAAGAGCAATTATACAGTCTATGGAATTTTTCCATTATGATATCCCCAGTCATGTTTTTAGATACATGTCATTTTATTTAAAAAATTATTTTAAAAAATACATTTGTAATTATTGTATAGTTCACCAATATAAATAATTTTGATCAAAACATTTTGAAATATATAACTTAATTACTTCTAGTGCACCTTTTAATCCCAAAAGTTCTGTTTGGCTGACAATACAAAGTCTACCTTGAACAACTAAAAAGATGAATTTATCTTCTACTTATGGAATGAAGATTGTGGTGGGAAGTTTTGGGGTTTTTTTTTTGTTTGTTTCTTTGGTATTTTTGTGGTGGGCAGTTTGAGAGAAAAAATCAGGTAATCAGTAATGGGCATGTTAGTTTTGAAATATGTGTTAAATCCATGAAATGATATTAAATTGGCAGGTAGATTTACAAGTGTGACATTTCAGAGAGGAAATCTGACAAGATATGTAAATTTGGTAATCAGCAGCAAACAGATGGTATCCAATATCATGAGGATAATACATTCACCAAAAAATTTGATGTAAATGGAGAAAAAAATGGCAACCAAGAACTGAGTCATGATGCCTTCCAACATAAAACAGATTGGGAAAATTACAAAGGAGAGAGAAAAGGAGCAATTGATGATGTAGACCTGAATTTATTATATTTATTGGAAGCAAGTGAAGAAAATTTATCAATAGGGAGGAAAAGTTATGTAAAATGATATTGGTAGATCAAGAAGGCAAGAATTTGATATTAATCATTTGATACAGTACATGAAGTTTTCTTTTTTTTTTAAATTTTATTTATTTATTTACTTATTTGAGAGAGAGAGCAGTGGGGGGAGGAACAGAGGGAGAAAGACAAGCAGACCTCCTGCTGAGCGTGGAACCCAACATGGGACTCAATCCCATGATGATCATGACCTAAACTGAAATCAGGAGTCAGACACTTAACTGACTGAGCCACCCAGCCATGCCAGTATATGGAGTTATAAATAGTATGCTTTAATTAAGTGATAGGAGAAATGTTGATTGAATAAAATGAGGGGATATGTGGAACAAGATTAATTGTTTTTTTAAGATGGAAAAAATACTACTACTTTTTTTTTGGTAATAGAAGTAATTATGTAGAGAGAAAAAAAAGAATTTTTTTTTTTTTTTTAAAGATTTTATTTATTTGACAGAGAGAAAGAGATCACAAGTAGGCAGAGAGGCAGGCAGAGAGAGAGGGGGAAGCAGGCTCCCTGCTGAGCAGAGAGCCCGATATGGGGCTCAATCCCAGGACTCTGAGATCATGACCTGAGCTGAAGGCAGAGGCTTTAACCCACTGAGCCACCCAGGCGCCCCAAAAAAAGGAATTGTTTGAAGATATTGGGATAATGTTGTTGAGTCTGAGACCAAATAAGATCTAATTTAAAGGTGAAGAGATTAAAATCAGAACAGACGTCTCACCAAAGAATATATACAGTTGACAAATAAGCATGTGAAAAGATGTTAAATATCGTATGTCCTAGGGAATTGCAAATTAAATCGATAAAGAGATACTACTGCACACCTACTAGAATAGCAAAAATCTAAAACACTCACAAACCAAATGATTGTAAGGATATTGAATAATAAGAACTCTCAGTCTTTGCTGGTGGGAATACCAAGTGATACAGCCACTTTTGAAGATGCTCTGGCAATTTCAACAAAGCTAAGCATAAGTTTACTATAAGATCAGCAATCTCACTCCTAGATTTTTACCCAAACGAAGTGTAAATTTATATACACACAAAAACCTGCAAAGAATGTTTACAGCAGCTTTATTCATATTTGCCAAAACTTAGAAGCAAACAAGATGTTATGTATAATACTGCATATAGGACATTATGCATTTGTCAAAACCCATAAAACAGCACAAGGAGTGAGTGCTAATGTCAACTATGGACCTTAGTTAATAATTATGTATTGACAGTGTTTCATCAATTGTAACAAATGGATTAGTGGGTACTAATGCAAGTTGTTAATAATATGAGAAAATGTGGGGAGGTGGTAAAAGTATATATAAAAACTAATTTCTGCATATTTTTCTGGAAACTTAAAACTCTTATAAGAATTACTATTCCAGGATGAAAAAATCAACAGAATTATAAAAATATTAAAAATACATGAAGAATTTATCTTCTGATACAAGCAGAGATCTTTAGTAACAGGTAGGAAATTAGCATATTCAGGTGTAGATGCTGGTTGATGAGAAGATGTTAGGAAGGAAGATGGTGGAAATTATGTTCTATTGTTTCAAATCCTTAGTTAAAGAGGAGGAAAAGTTTTAATCGTGGAGTGAGGATATTTAAGTATTAGAACTTTGAGATGAGACGAGAATATGTGAAATAATCTGTTAAGAGAGTAGAAAAATCGATGCGTTGGGAACGTATAAGATAATTGCAATGCAGTTAAAGGCCCAGCTGACATCAGTGGTTTTAATTTTGAAACAAGACCAGTCAGTGTGGTTTTTAATATGAAATTTTTTTTTTCCTTTTCTCCAGACTTACTCAGATGTATGTTACATGTGTAGAATAGGCAGACATTAGATGTAACCAGAGTTGTGGTTTTGCAAAGCAAATATGATAAAATGTGAGGGGGATATGGAAGAAAATGTATGAGAGAGAGTACTTTTAATGCATTACCATATGTATTAGTCTGCTAGGACTGCCATAACCAAATACCACAGATTGGGTGGCCTAAAGAATAGGAATGTTTTTGTTTGTTTGTTTGCTTGTTTTCACAGTTCTAGAGGCCAAGACTGAGGTGTTTGTCAGGTTTGGGTTCTCCTGAGGCCTCACTCACAATTCAGCCAATTCTTTAAGTTTTTTGCCACTTTGTGACAAGGATCACTTTTCCTCCAGTTTACAGTAACACAGTCCATATTTCCATCTCAGGTTTGACCAGAACCCCCTCTAATGTCCTTACATCTGCCAGTAGTTTCTTCAAGATCATCTAGGCTTTTCTTTTTTTTTTTTCTCCCTTTTTTTTTAAGATTTTATTTATTTATTTTGAGAAAGAGAGAGTGCATGTGTGTGAGTGGGGGAGGGGCAGAAGTAGAGGGAAAGAGAGAATCTTAAGCAGACTCTTTCCTTGCTGAGCCCATGCGAGCTCAATCCTATGACTGTGAAATCATGACCTGAGCTGAAATCAAAGAGCCGAAATCAAATACTTAGCCAACTGAGCTACCTAGATGCTGCTAGGCTTTTCCTAACATGCAACTCAAATTCATCCAGCTTGTACCCATGCCAAAGCCACTGCCATATTTTTAGGCATTTATTTCAACAGAACTCTACTTCTCAGTGCCAAAATCTGTCTTAGTTTGCAAGGGCTGCCACAGCCAAAATATCACAGACAATGTAGCTTAAACAATACAAATTTATTTCCTCAGAGTTCTGGAGATGATCTCTCTGCTTTACTCCAGCTCACCAGTATCTCTCAGAGAAGAGCTTATTCACTTGTCTGGAGCACCAATTTTTGCAACTGTCCAATGGGGAGCATTGCCAGATCACCTGGCTCTGGTAGCCAGAAGAGTTTTATGTTTGAAATCCCATGAGGTTCTATATTTTGCATAATTTTGAAAGCTTCTATCTAAGGGTCTGGCTTCTAATCAGCTTGAACCTAGGTGTTGAGATCCTTCCCTTAGAGACCCTGAGAGGTCACTGAACATCCTTAACTATTGGGAGCTATTAAAAATATAATAGGCTGCTTGGACAAGCATAGAGTTTTGAGAGCTAACAAGGAGCTGGAACAGGATTTTGAAAAAAATGCTTATCTCTTAAAAGAAGCCACTCCCTCAAGAATAGAAGATGTGTTTTTTTCATCTGTTGTAAAGAAACTAAGGGCGCCTGGGTAGCACAGTCAACTAAACATCTGACTCTTGGTTTCAGCTCAGGTCATTACCTCAGGGTCATGAGATCAAGCACCACTTTGGGTTCCACACTCAGCACAGAGTATGCTTAAGTTTCTGGGCTTTATGTCCTCCGCCTCTGCCTCTGCCTCTCCCCCCCCATGTTCACTCACACACTCTAAAATAAATAAATCTTAAAAAAATAAATGAATACACCAGCAGAGACAGTGAAGCAAATGAAGAAATTCAGGAATATGTTCCAAATAAAAGAGCAAGATAAAAATTCAGGAAAAAAAGCTTAGTTAATGGAAATAAGTGATTTACCTGATAAAGATTTCAAAGTAAAGGTCATAAATATGCTTACTGAACTGGAAAGAAGAATGGATTAATACAGTGAGAACTTGAAAGAAGAGATGGAAAATATAAGAAAGTACCAAATATAAGTCATTAACAAACAAAGTGTTTTTCAGACAAGCAAAAACAAGTTTTCCTTCCCAAACAAATGGGAAAAGAAGGGAAAATTTATCTAGAAGATGTTTGTTTATT
Source organism: Potos flavus (assembly GCA_028534135.1). Taxonomy (NCBI): domain Eukaryota; kingdom Metazoa; phylum Chordata; class Mammalia; order Carnivora; family Procyonidae; genus Potos; species Potos flavus. The sequence continues at coordinate 74,812 of JAPYYM010000069.1, forward strand.
TAAAAAATATGGAATATCAGAAATAGATATTTGCCTGTCCTGGGCAGCACAGGCATATACTTTCTCTCTCTCATTTAAGAGGTTTACCAAATTCTCTGATTTCATGCTTCCATTTAGTCTGCAGGTGATTATTTTTTCCCACTCAAAGGATCATGCCCATCAGACATATTGATAGGTAGGACATGAGATTAAAATCTGGGAGACTTTAGAAATATGTCGTCAGGCACTGAACAGAAAATCTCAGGCTCTTTAAATGCTGTAATAAATATCATGTGAAAAACAAGTCAATTTTCCTTGTATCTACAAGCACTCAGAGAGATGCATGCCTTTTGGTGGATTTTGGTAGATTTCCTATGGATTTTGAGTGCAAAGTATAACATTTTGGGGTGTACTTCTGGGACTTTTTTTACTAAGGGACCTCAAAGTCTGCCTGTTTCCAGTTAGGTCCTTTTTAAGGAAGGTTTTACACACTGTTCAGACTGCATTGCAATTCCTGTCTTTAACTTTTTTACCCAAGAATATCCAATCAGGTTGGGAAGCTCTATAGATCCAATATCACCTTTTTATAGGACAAACACAGGAGGAACTTGTAGATTTTAGGACACACATTTATATATTAGTAAATAACTTTTTTCTTTTGAAAAGCTACTATTAATTTGTGGAAGTTTCCTATACAAATTGAATGCCTCATCATAAAAGCAAATGACATGAATGTAAACTGCCTGTCATCTGATATGTGTTACATGATTTTCTGAGCCATAAGTGTCATATTTGAAGAATGTTCCATCCTCAAATAAAAGTTATATATAATGTCTATGTAGCTCTTTCTCTAGCTCTCTATGTAAGAGTAGGGATTATCGGATCCTAAGATCAACCTTTGATATATTTTTATGCATTGATTTATTTTTAATCTTTCACACTAGAAAGGAAGCTTCATGAGAGCAAGAACTCTGTCTTGTTTCTCTATCACCCATAACCAGAAAAATATTGGCACATAGGAATTAAATTTAAAATATATGTATTTTTGAAGGACTCTGTGAAAGGGGATTACTTAAAATTGATGTTCTGGATCTAGAGAGCCTCTCCCATTTTACTTTCTCTGCCAATCTCTCCTTCAAATCTCTATTGCTCTTTTTTACACATTTATTTGGTAATAGCTTTGAGCCATTCTGTTTTGGGACAACTGGGTAGCTTAGTCGGTTAAGAGTCTGACTCTTGGTTTTGGCTCAGGTCGTGATCTCAGGCTCCTGGGATCCATCCCTGAATGGGGCTCCACTCTCAGGGAGTCTGCTTGAAGATTCTCTTTCTCCATTTTACTCTGCCCCTCCCCCACCCATGCTCTCACACTCTCTCAAATAAGTAAATAAATAAATAAATCTTTTTTAAAAAAAGTCATTGTTTTCTGCTAAATGTAGTAGTGAGGGGGGAACTCTAGGAGACAATAATAAAAAAAACAGTGACTGGCTCTTTCTCTAAATGGAGTATTTCTATCATCTTCTAAGCATCAAATAAGAATAAATAGATATAATACTTTACATAAATATTTTCACATTTCTCTCATCATTATGCAACTTAGGCAATTTATCTTGAATTCCTGATATACTAATATTTTATAGTACAATTAATATTCAGTTTTAACAGTTTCACCCTTTATGAAATTGCCTTAGGTCGCAATTACATGGCTTGTATAGAGTAATTAATTAAGCAGCTGCTTTTGAATCCATATCATATTATTTGACTTTATAACCTCTAATAATGAATATTCTATTACCAACCATGAAAAATCTTATCTCTAGGCCTAATTTTGCATTTATTGAAATTTACTCTAACCCTTCATTATTGTATTGTAGTATACTGTATGAAGAAACAGAAGATCAGTTTTCGTTGTGTTTTTAGTAATAATGATAAAGCCTTTCCACTTTTTCAAATTATGTAGTCAAAGAGCCCCAACAGCATTTTTAACAGAGAAAAAAAGCCACTCTGATAGAATATGATATCATATTCAAACAGCTCCTGGAATGTTCTTTCAGTATGTTCTGAAATACTGACCTTATTGCTTTTTTCTCAGCCGTGGTGAAGTTTTTCAACCAAGGCATTCATGTCCATTTGACAACATTTAAAATCAAATTGATTTCACAAGGAGTCCTGTCACATGGTTTGCATCATTCTTCTGGTACTTCTGTAGCCATACCTATAGTAAACTAGAATCATAGCATCAATAATGATATCAAATAGCATGTTTTTTGTGTGAGCTCACAATGTACCAGATGCTGTTAGACGTTTTACATTAATCATTTTATTACAATACCTACTATGAAATAGATATTAATATTATCTGCGTAACTTAGGGAAGTTTCAGAGGCTGTGATGACATAGCTGACAAATCATATAAATATCACTCAGGAGTGACTCTGTGCTCTGTAATTATGGCAACCATTTACAGCCAGGATGAGATATAGGTGTCCAAGGATTCATTTATTGTATAACCAAATCTGATTCTTAATTGTGACCCTTGAAAATATCAATGACATAATAAATATTGTTTAATGAAAGGAAACATTTAATGAAAAGAAACCTGTGCTGGGCAACTCAGGTGTTAAGCACATAATAGTAATGACACTGTTGTTGATTTTTGTTTAACAAAATGATTTGTACTTTGTCATTAACACATATGACAGGCTAAAATTTTCCATCATTCACTGAGTCTGGCTAAATCACTACATTCATACTAAAAATTGTATAGTACAGATTTGATCATTACTGTCATAATTAATCATAGTATATATGACATTTTTAAGACTGCATGGAAAATGTTCTGGTGCACAGATTAGTCTCTTTTGGTACAGTGTTTAGTATCTTTCCAATCTCTAGTTATTGCACTAGGGCAGTAGTTAGTATCTCCTGAGAACTGATGTCTTGACTTCATTTCCAGCATTCATACAGCATGAGGGTGTTTGGAATAATTAGATTTGATCCAATCAATACTCAGAGGCTTCAGTGATTCTAATCAAACAAACATTTTATCATTAAAAATATAAACTTTGGGGGGCGCTTGGGTGGCTCAGTCAGTTAAGCGGCTGCCTTTGGCTCAGATCATGATCCCGGGGTCCTGGGATCGAGCCCTGCATCAGGCTCCCTGTTCAGTGAGGAGTCTGCTTCACCCTCTGTCCCTCCCCCTGCTTGTGCTCTCTTTCTCTGTCTCTCTCTCTCTCCCAAATAAATAAATAAAATCTTTAAAAAATATATAAACATTGGAAAGGCTAATTTTACATATTTCATTCCTGTCATGCTTGCTCACCTCCAAAAATTGATATCTTTTTTTTTTTTTTTTCCCTGTCTGCATTCTTTCTCACTCCTACTGGATAAGAAATACTCTTGGGGAAAAAAATCATATAAATACACAGATCATTATGTCTATATTGGGTGAGATTCTCCAATTACATGTTTCTAGTCATCTCTATTTCACATTTATCAATGCCATCTTCACTTTCACTGGGTACTATGAAGACATAATTTCCAGCCATTAAATAATATTACCTCACATCCTCATTTTTTGGAGGAATATTTTCACTACTTCCTTGTTTTGACCAAATTCTGGTTCTTCTGTGTGGGCTCTGCTTCCCTGGGGCTGCTCCATGTGCCAGCCCTGTATAGTGAATTATTGGATATAGATTGTGTTCAGACTACCTCGGTGCTGCTTCCATCCCTTTGTCTTATCTACCATTCATTATGCTACTCAAGTACTGACATCTGCCTCTTCATCATTGACCTGCGTTTTGAAGACTTTAATATATGGCTTATCTTCTTTTTACACATAAATTTCAAGGAGCTTTAGCTCATAGGACCATACCTCTTCCACTTATCACTCACAATTTCTTGACCATCCCACTGTTAACTTTGTTCTTATCAGACCTCACTAAGAATGCTCCACACACATTCCTTGCAGTGAGGACAAATGCAAATAATGTTCTCCTTGTAACATTTTTTATAAAGTGCTCCATTAGAAAGCCAAACAAATGGAGGAAAAAAAACTCCCAAATACCTGGCTTAAACTGAGGGGTAATGGAAAAGAGATTTTAAAAACACAATCTTTTTCCTAACAGTTCCTGCAAATTATATTGTAATTTTAAGATTTAAAGTAGTAATTATTAAGCCTCTAATATATTAGCATTTTCCATTTTACCAACCCAATTGCTTGGTTATATGTGTTTCTTATTCACTGAAATGTTCTAATTTTGAAATCTTGGACTCTAACATTATACCTGGCAATTGGCATCATATTTTTTCATCCTCTTACTCATGGATTCATAGTTCACCATATTTCCAAAGATATTTTTGACGTTCAGTCTCTTTAGCTTGTTTCAACCGCTTGTTATTTGAGTGTTCTTGGGCTGCTTACTTAATTCTTTGTGTTTGAGGTATTTCATCTGTAAAATGAGTTAATGGCATCAGCTTTATGATTAAATAAGAACAATAAGAACAGTTTCTGGCACACAAAGATTACAAAGTAATTCTTAGCTATTCCCATTAATTATACTATTCATATGATCTTATTATTCTATTATTTTTTTATCTGTTCTTGAAATTAGTCCTTTCCTCATGTCTTCTCCTTCCTTAACTAAGATTCTTCAGTGTTTATATCCTTTCTTCCCTGTATGTTCAACTACTTTCCTCACTTTGCCTTTTCCTGGAGCCACGCAGCAAAAGGCCAATAATACTTTAATCCCATAATCACATTCTCTGTTTTCAGTTTGTTTGTTTGTCTAGCATAAAAAAAAAATCTTTAGGGCACCTGGGTGGCTCAGTGGGTTAAAGCCTCTGCCTTCGGCTCAGCTCATGGTCCCAGGGTCCTGGGATTGAGCCCTGCATCGGGCTCCCTGCTTGGCGGGGAGCCTGCTTCCCCCCTCTCTCTCTGCCTACCTCTCTGCCTACTTGTGATCTCTCTCTCTCTGTGTCAAATAAGTAATTAAAATCTTAAAAAAAAAATCTTTATTATGAGTCTTGTTAAATACTTCACTATGGGGGTGCCTGGGTGGCTCAGTTGGTTAAGTGTCTGCCTTCGGCTCAGGTCATGATCCTAGGGTCATGGGATTGAGCCCCTCGAGCCCCTCTTGGGCTCCCTACTCAGCGGGGGGCCTGCTTCTCCCTCTCCCCCTGCAGCTCCCCCTTCTTGTGCTGTCTTGCAGTCTCTCTTTCTCTGTCAAATGAAAAAATAAAAACTTAAAAAAATACTTCACTACATGCATTATGGAATGTATATCACTTCCTTTCACCGAAAGAAAACTCTGCTGAATGCAGTTTGCAAGTAGCTTGTTACAAACATCTTTATGACAAGTCTTTTAAACACTACCTGCACTACAAAATGGGTATTCCTTCCATTCACTGAAAAAACACTATACTGATCCCAGGGTGCAAAGAGCTTCCTAGAAGCATCTTTACGTTAAAAATCTTTTTAAAAAAATCTTGGTCCACTTTTTTTTTTTTGCCATTTTAGAAAAAAATCACTGAAAGATAAGTTTGTACAATTTCTCTGAATTTATTTTATCTTTTGAGGTATAACTGACATATAACATTAGTTTCAGGTGTATAACATATTGATTCAATATTTGTATATATTGTGAAGTAATCAACACAATAAGTGTAGTTACCATCTGATGTTCTCTATTTTTATACCCACAGTCCTGAGTGCCGCTGAAGAAAAATCACAAACAAAAATTACTAAGAGTCATTAGAAATTCATGGTTCTGCTGGGGTACCTGGGTGGCTTAGTTGGTTAAGCGTCTTTCTGCCTTCTGATCAGGTCAGGATCCCAGGGTCCTCGGATGGAGTCCTGCATCGGGCTCCCTGCTCCTCCCTCTATCCTTCCCCCCTGCTCATGCACTCTCTCTCTCATGCTCGCTCTCTCTCCAATAAATATAAATAAATAAAATCTTCATATAAAAAAAAGAAATTCATGGTTGCCAATATTGGCTGTCACTTCAACACTCTTTGGCAATTCTATTATAAGTCACTAGTCAGCACCTTCATTATTCCCTTTAGTGGCTATTAAAAATCTTCACTGAGCTCCTGAAGTCCCCTTTACACCTTTACCCATTTCCCCCATTATCCAGAGATGATCTTGCTTCTTACTTCAAAATATAATATGAAAACAATTAGATATGAACTTCCTGAATTTCCTAACATCTCCCATTATAAATTTATCTACACTTGATCTCATGGATATTTCCTGTTTTTCCCTGAGGTGGAAGAATATTTGCCCCTCCATTATTGAAATCTAAGCCATCCACCTGGTTTTATTTTATCCTGGACTTTCCTGTGTCTTTTGGGGAGCTACTTTATCACTCATGTTTGATTCTTTGTCTCAGAATAAACAGACTCCAGTGTGTTACATTAAGACAAAAAGAAAAAAAAAAAAAAACATTTCACTATGTCTCCTTCAAACTCTTGCTCCTTCCTCCTAAGGCCAGACTTTCAGCCACTAAAGCCTGTGCTCGTTGTCCTCGTTTTCACAGGATTGATCTGCACTTCATTTCTTATCATTTTGGTTTTTATTGTCTATTCACCAAATTTACTTTGGTAAATGAGCTTACTGAAGCAATATTTATAATGATCACTAACCTGTGATAAGCATCATGGAATCTATTTGTATCTGTAACATCTACATCTATCGGTCTCTCCAGAAGTTACTCAGATTCATTTTTGGAGACAAAAAGCACAGTCTATAGAGCTAACGTACAGGTTGCTTTATTCTCCAGCCTCTCCTTTCACTGCACAAAAGCTTGAGGGTACCTGCGAATGGTGTAATGTTCTCCTTTCAATAAAATGTGGTTCATGGGATTTCCGATGCTGCATTAGTAGCTGGTAATTTTTTTTCCCAGGTTATAGGAATAATTTTCAAAATTTTATATATTAGGGGAACTTTCTGTAGTGTGGTCCCTTTGGCCGATTCAGTGCACACAATTATAGAACACTGTAACAAAATATAGTGGCTGTCAGGCTGTTCCACTGGGCTCATGGGGTGTACAGAGCCCTGTTAACTGCCACTGTGGCAGGGAAGGGCCATAGGTAGACAGCGAGGCTGTGTGAGCATCTTTTCTATAAACCCCAGAAGTACCACCTTCAGCCAGAGCCGTTCCCTCATAAAACATATTCCAAATACATTTAGCTTCTCTGTAATTTTTGTTCAGAGAAAGTTTCCGTGGCCAAATCTAATGAATTGCACAGAGACTTTGGTGTCAGACACACCTGGGACTTAGCTTTATGTCTCCCACTTTCTAGCTATGCAGCCTCAGCCAAATTAGTTTTTGACCTATTTCTTATCCATAAGACAGGGCTATGATTTCAGATTTCAAGGCTGAAAGACATAGACGTAATACGTACAAACAACAGCAATGATTACTTTTACTTACAAACTTATGAGATAGCTAACATTATCTTCATTCTATAAATAAAGAAACCATGGCTTTAAGGTATGGTGTAAATGCTGAAGATGACTCCACTGGTCATAGAGAGACTACACTCACATTAATCTGATTCCAAAGTCCATACTCCAAAAAAAGATGTGGTACTTGGTACTTTACATAACATAGCAAGTGCCAAGCCAATAATAAGTAATAAGAAGGGTCTTATAAAATTTCTGTTACATGATGCATTTTTAATTAAATTATTCCTTACATTTATAAGTGGGTTTAAATTTCAAAATTTTTCAATAGTCATGTTTTTACTTTAAGTTTAAAATACTTCCGTAATGGACATGAAGTAGATACTGACATCTCTATTTTTCCAATAAGCATACAAAGATTCATGTAACTAAAAGGACTTCCTTGAATATGATTAGTAAGTGGCACAATTATTTGCGTTTTTGCACTTTCCCTATATCAGAGTGATTTATGAGAAACAAATTTTATATTCCACTCATAACACAGAAGAGCAATACTATAAAATAGTTCAAAACATTCTTATTTAATACCATTTAATAGTACTAACTTGAGAAAGTCCTACTGCATCTTTTCATTTTCCTTTAGCTTTAAAAAATTTTTTTCTTTAAAAATAGTTCCAACAAAAGAAAGATTGAAACATATAAGGCATATTTCTGTCTCTAAACTGGAAGGTTAGTTCTTTAAAAGAAAAACCTGAAATTGAATACTGATTTTCTGCGAGAGTTTAGGACTCTAATAGATGAAGCTGTCCTTTAAATGTCTGTAGCTGTAAATGCTTCAGATAGATTCTTTCTTACATAATTCATATTTACTATCGCGATCCCTCAGTAGGCTAACGAACAACTCATTTTGGTTTCTCAGTATATACAGCGTAGTGGTTTCTGTGCATTTGATGACTTACAACGATAAAAATACTAACCTGTTTTTAAAGCATGAATTGTGGCTCAAATGTTCACATGTGAAATTTTGAAATGTAGCATAAGAAATCAAAAGGAAAGCCTGCGTAATGTAACAGGTACACTTATTAAGATAAGGAACATTTTCTAACATTAGATATGACATAAAGAATCAATTTCCTAATCTCAATTTGCAATAGGGAATAGTTTTATATTGAGCTTTACTATAATACGCTTTACTTATTCATTGACAAAATATCAAACTGATTGAAAAGAGTACAACTTTGGCAGAGATTACATTGCATTGTTGATTCCTTTGCTGTGTGAAAATTTAGACTAGTGGTAATAATGTCCGTCATCTCGATATGTACCTCAAACAGATGGTGTGGTGGTTATCAAACATCTCTGCTCTGTTTTGGCATTCCATCTCCTTCAAGAGCTATTTATTGACTCATATATTCAACTACTATGAGCATAATGCCTTATTTAGAAAATTTATTGTGACAGAATAAAAATAAGAGCACTAGTCAAAGACCGATTTATAGCTTGCAAGAGCTCAATCATATAATTCAGCATATAAACACATTGACATGTCCATATTAAATAAGGAAATGTTAGGGAATTTCTTTTTATTTATTGTATTGTAAATTATATAAATAGATTTAATCATGTGTCCTTAAGTTTTCAAGCAATATATAAATTATAGGTCACCTACTGTAACATTTCATTCTCATGTGTATCTATATGAAATCTCTTCATCCTATGGTGATTCACAAGGGAAGATATTTTAGAGATCATTTTAATGTCATGAAGGATCTTTGTTATATTTTGAAGTTAGCAGTATTGTTACTTTAGCTTTTCTTTCTTCTCTTTCTTTTTTTTTTGCATTTCATTAGTAAAAGCTTTAGCCATTTTTATGTATGCAGAGATGCATGACAAGAGAGAGATTTTTAGTTGAGATGTTTGTAAGCCTTGTATTTGGTAAGAACACAGAATGTTTCAGTCCATTCCCTTGAATACTCCATGAGAGTCAGACGGTGAAGAAGTTGGGCTATGGCCTCCTGTAATCAACAGTGAATGAAATTTAGGGACAGCAGTGCACCAGCTTGAGCAAAAGAGGTTCTTCCAGGCTAACAGAGTCTATACAAATAAGATTTTGTATTGGCCTCTGAAAAACAGATTTATTCTATTTGCTGACAAATAGTTCTATGAGAATATAATTCCTTCTGCATGAATTATGACATTCCTGTCGTTTAATTATCACATCTGCTTTTTCAGTCATTAGGGAAGAAAGTAATTAATAACAACTGTTATAAATAGTTCATATCTGATCTTTGGTTCATCAAGATTTTTGTTTTGTTTTAAGTTCTGGAAAAGTAGCAAATACAGAGCATCTCATTTCTTCTACTACAATCTCACCTTAAAGATGTGTCACAACCTGCCTTGTGCAACTTATTTATAGGGTAAATTTATAGGGTAAATTTTCACATTGAAGCTTCCAAAAATAGTTCTGTTTCCTGAAGGTCTAGCAAGTGTCAAAAAGTTATGAGATCAAAAGGGAGTTATGCAATGGCATATCTATGTGACATGTATGAAATATGATTATGATAATAATTATTTAGCATTCACATTAGATATTTATTGCTTCTGTTGTCCCACTCATCAAAACAGTCTTCTTAAACATTAAAAAAATTTTAACTATTTAATAAACTTCCAAAGAAATTACAAAAATAATATAGAACTCTCATATACCTTTCACCAATGGCACAAGAAATTAGATGCTCTGTAAACATACTAAAATGTAAAATAAAAATCAGTTAATAGAATGAAATATGCTTTGTTAATAATGTATTTTCAAGTCATTTCCTCAGACTCTGCTTGTGGGTAACACTGCTTTGCATAACTTATTTCTAAATCACAGAGGCTGATCAGTGTCCTCCAAGTAAATAATTGAAATATAAAATTAACTAAAAACTAGTAAAAAATTTATAGGTGAGAAGAATTTTATAGATGCATATAAGAAACAAACTATCATGTTGATGTAATGTGAATTCTTCTGGTAAAGAGAAATGCAGTAAACACTCTCAGTGTTCCTCCAGTGTACCATAAGATCTGCTTATATTTCAGTGTCCATCAGCTTGACTTCTGGTGGTCAACATCTACATCAGAGTCAGAAATTGTCACCCTGCGTTACCAGAGTATGCTTTGCCTATCAGCACACTTGATTGGAATTGGCTAAAATTTAATGTTTCTTTGGAGGCAGCCCTTAACCAATCATTGGCTGATAGACCTACAACCATACTTACTCCAGTTCCCTTGCCCTTATATAATTTTGAAGCAAGAATTTTATACCATTTCCAAGATTTTCTCCAAGACTTTAAGCTTTAGTCACTCACTGCAATAGCTGGTTCAATGCTCCCCTTGTTGGCCTGTACTTTATCACTCACCTTCTCACCTTCCATTGTTTCTCCATGCCCCATAGTGATGACATGCGGGGGACTCAATTACAATAATACATAACATTAAGAATTATTTTACAATCTATTATATAGTCCCACGACATTTTCTCCTAAGATAAAACAGTTGACTTTCTGGATTTTGATGTGATATGCACTTTTCCAAGCAATGGATATTCAGTGAGAATTCTCTTTAACTTGTTTGAGTTCATTCTTTCTGAAATATCTGAAATTCTCTGATAAAATTATGAAATATTAAATCCAGGGTCTTACAGCTGTTGATAGTTTCTAATTTGATAGAAGTAAACAGTAAGAAAAAATTCTGATGGATATGTGATTGGAATATAGTTCAAGCTACTTGTCACCTAACCAGAGATCCATTGGCGAGTTTACAGTCAGTATAATGCCTGCCAATGATATGAAATGCTTATAGCTACTAATTTACAGTCATATCATGTTCTATTTTTGTGATATAAAAATTGGGGTAAATCTCCCTCTTTATAAAGTTACCTAAAATATTTATTTCACCTATGAGCTTATACTCATTAAATAGATGTCAAGTGCCAAAACTATTGAGCAAAATTGGTTTAGGGTACTGGTAAGTGCTTTCAACCATAATTGTCAAATAATGGAAACAACAGCTCTAGCTATTTAGGAATTTACAATCCTTCACATAGGAAGAGGTGCTAGTCATCAGTTGTAATAGGAATTTTGAAAAGAACATTTATTTACATGTAGTCTTTATTTAGCCCCTTTTCCAATCCTATAATTTGTTTCCTTTTTTGGGGTTATTTTTGTTTGGACGAGCAAACCCATCTTGTGAGGAAGTTCATCACCAACATCATCATTAAGGATGTAAGAATTTCCCTTCCACTGTAACTCATGAATATCTTTAAATGTATGTTTTACTCCCATCATATTCTCAATGCACATACTTTTTAGGGTACAAATACCATGTGTGGGATAAAAGAAAACATGAACTGGTTATCCATCTCTCTGCCTATTTATCATCTTCATATCACTTTTTGTCATCAATAGGTGAGATTTAGACTTTCATTTTTGATATTAGCACACAAAAACTTTCTCTTTGACTTCTCACAATAGCCCAAGCCCTTCAAAATGATGTATAAATGGATTAAATTCATGTTAAGTAAATTTTAAAAATTCCTATTTCCTGGGCCTTGCACAATCATACTGTCAGCAGGCAGTGTGGACTCAACAGCTATCTGATTATAGTATGTTCTTATGTTTTGTCAAAAATAGAAAGAAGGATTTTATGAAGGATATTTTTTCACATTCTTTATTTAACATTTTATCTTTGTAAACAGGATATATTCTTAGTTGTTGATAAATGAGTCACTGAGATTTTTAAAATTCTACTGTCACACTCTCCTGAATGGCTATTGCTTAATTTATGGTAACCTGCCATTCCTTATCTAACAGCTTTGCATTCAGTGTTTCACTTAATGGACTCCATTTAGCTCAGGAAATTTATGTTTCACATTATCATGGGCTTTGTTTCCCTGGTAAAATCAACATCAAATATCATAAAAGAGAGGGAGAAGAAACAAAATTCAAAAGGAAAATGTACTTGCAGTCCTAAAAGAGATGACTTGTTTTATTTTCCATCCCATAATGAATAAAATGTCTAATATTGTCTTAACTTTGGAGGTGACCTTACTATACTTTAAATAATGAAAGAGAAATGATTTATGATGATGCATTTTATGCTATTACATTTGGACATGTATAAATGATGTGCAGAATTTCTATAATGCATTAATTTACCTATGTTATCTAAAGGTACAGTACCTTTCTCTTTTTTGGCAGAGTATGTACTTCTGTGTATAAAAAATTATCTCAAGCCATACTCAGAACAGAATATCTATCCTCAATTTTCATTAGCATATAAGTATAATCCAAAAAATATATGTTTAATTTTATTAAGTAAACTTTCTGCTATGTAGCTATGCTTCATATAAATATTTAATAAACATGTAGAAAAATACATCTCTGTCTATATGAGATATTTTTCTAAATTATTATCCACATGCTAATTTCATTTTTATATTATTTCATATTACTCATTTTTAGCAGTTCAATTCAAAATTTTACTTGAAGGATGGCTCCTCAATAAAGTTTAAACAAAATGTTTTAAAAGCCCAGATTATTTCTTGTATTACTAGAATAATAATAATATATGTCAGCATATATTATTGTGGCATATATTACACTTGGGTCTCATGATTTAAATTAAGCAAGATTTTTTTTTTTAAGATTTTATATATTTATTTGATAGAGAGTGAAGAGCATGAGCGGGGGGGAGGGGCGAGGGAGAAGCAGACTCCCAGCTGAGCAGGGAACCCAATTTGGAGTCTATCCCAGGACCCTAGGATCATGACCTGAGCAGAAGGCAGATATTTAACCGACTGAACCACCCAAGTGCCCTAAATTAGACAGGATTTAACATGATATACCGAGAGCTGGGAATAGTTATACCTATAAGAATCAGGTGGCTTTCCTGTGTTAAGATTGTATAGGATAAAAAGACTGTTACCTAGGGAGATTCTAGAGAGAGTGAGGCTCACCAAGCCAGAGGAAGGAAAAAGGCTTAACTGTTTTCACTATGAAAAAAGTAATGGTAATTATATAACACGGTGAAGGTGTTAGTTAACGCCGTGGTGATAACCATTTTGCAATATATAACAAATCAAAACTTGTACACCTTAAACTTAATGTTATATATTAATTATATCCCATTTAAGCTGGAAAAAAAGGAAAGAAAAAGAAAAACAAAGGAATGCTATAAGGACTCACTATCTTTATTGCAGATAGTAATAAGGGGCTAATTAAAATCTCCTTCCACATCAGCAAAGTTAATTGAATTGGCAGAATTGGAAATGATGCTATTTTGAAAGCAGACATCTCCTATACATTTATGGATTTAGGTTTTACTCATTTACTTTATGAGTAAAGATATGAATTTATGAGTTCTGCAAATGTGTTATTTCAGTTTGGGAATGCTAGATTTGTTTATTTTTCTCAGAAATCCTTGTTTTGTTTACATTTATGTTTTTTGGATGCTGTGTTGCATGTGTGACATTTTTGGTTGAAAGAAAATATTCAGACTTAGAAAATTAGCAAATTTGATATAATTTTAAATATCATCACCTAATTTTAAGTTTGAATATAATTAGTTTTAGTTTCTTAAGATCTCAAGAATTAAGGCACTCTGGGGAAATGATTACTTGGTTTTCCAAATAGATGAGTGTTAACATCCTTATCTATAGTATTGGTTAGCTGATTCTTGTTATGTGAAAAAAAGATAAGTCTCTGTATTCATTATCTGATTACTCAAATAAGAATGACAAAATTCTGGGGCACCTGGGGACTCAGTCGCTTAAGCCTCTGACTTGGGCTTAGGTCATGATTTCAGGGTCTTGGGATTGAGCCTTGCATCAGGTTCCACATTCTTTGGGGAGTCTGCTTCTCCCTCTGCCCCTCCCCCAACTTCCACTCTCTCTCAAATAAATAAAGACAATCTTAAAAAAAAAGACAAATTATTAATACCTACTTTTCAGTTATCAACTGGATATCATAATATCAGTTTTCAATTAAATACCTGAATACCTAGATAACTTTAGATAACTGAAACAACTTGAAAAAATCTGAATTAACTTTCTATCCAAGTATTTCATTTTGGAATAATTTATAACAATTATATTTATGAATCTTAAGTTTATTGTGTTTTTAAAAAAATATTTCAAAATATGTAAAGTGAATGTAAATCAAAACAAGACTGAGTCACATTATAAACTTATCATAAGAATTAGCTTTGAAAAATAGAGTCATAAATAAGTGAATGCCTAAATTTTAATTTTGCTTTTTAAACTATGGTTTGTTTCACTTTTGTGTGTAGTTTTTCCTATGAAATGAATTTTGGGAATACTAATAATTTCATTATAAAATTTTGGCCTGTCCATTAAATGGTTTAAAAGGCTATTTTTTAAATAATTCCAGTAATACAATGTGTATGGTAGTCTCTTTAGTTCAGCTCAAAAGTTGCCATTGTGATCAACAATGTTGAAATATCTTTGACAATCCTAATTGGGAAATTTTTCTTGTTATAGATTATTTGGAAATTGTAAAGGAGATATAAGATTACTGAAAGTGAAGAATAGAAGGATGGTTAAGGATGTCTACATGAGAATATTGTGGAATACAGAGGCAGTAGTATAGCCTGAGATCAGGAGAATTAGAAAATTTAGTTGTCTGTGCCGGATTTATGTATTCCTTTTCTTTGCCTTTCTATTCTATACTGCATTTTCCTTTCTGCAACTGGGTTGTTCAGATATTAAATGTATTGCTTGAGGTATCTACTTACTACTAATCTGACTTGTGTATGACTATAGTTAATGTTCCATACTCTAGGATGGTCTTTCAGTTTAGTATCTATAAAGTTTCTGTGACTTTTCTCATAATTTATATTTATTAGAAATAATATATTTGGATTCTGTCATCCAGTGGATCGATTTCTCTTAGTTTGTTTGAACATGCAAAGTCCTTTCCACCGCATTCTGTCAAGTCATGTGGTTGTAGATAAACCTCGATTTGAGGAATATATTTTACTTTTCCAGGTTGACACAATGGCTACCAGTATTGGAGTGGTTTTGTTTGTTTGTTTGCTTACTTTTTTTTTTAACAGAGTAGATTATCAATTAATTGTAAGTCCATAACATTGTAAAGAAATTGCATCATTTTTTATCTGAAAGAGTTAATGGGTTGCAATGAAAGGAAGTTTTAGATAGCAAACAGCGTAGAAAGTTACTCAGTTGCAGACTGGGCCACTTTATACAGATAAGAAGGGATTACACAGAGTGTGAAAGAAAGAGCCCAAAAGATAGTCAGGAGACATGGAGAACTCTGCTAAAGCACAGATAAGCCATAATCAAGGAAGTGGGAACATTTTTCTGGCTGAATTTTAGAATTGCTATGGATTAGAGACTAAAGAATTATGAATACAAGTGTGTTATGGATTGAATTCTGTCCCCTTAAAATTTATATCTTGAAGCCCTAATCCCTTATCTGACTGTATTTGGAGATAATATCTTTCAGGGGGTAATTAAGGTTAAATAGGTCATATAGATGGGGCCCTAATCCTATAGAACTGATGTCCTTATAAGATGAAGAAGAGACACCAAAGGTGTGTATGCACAGAGAAAAGACCGCATGAGGACACAGAGAAAAAGTGGCCATCTTATAAGCCAGGAAGAGAGGTCTCACCAAAAACCAACCCTGTTGGCACCTTGATCTTGGACTTCCAGTCTCCTGTATTGTAAGAAAATAAATTTCTGTTGTTTAAATCACCCCAATCTATCGCATTCTGTTATGGCAGCCCAAACAATCTAATACAGAGTATCTGTGATTATTATTCTATGCTTGTCACACCATTGCATGTTGCCTGTAGGACTGGTAGATATCTTGTCTTTTTACTTTACCAGAGGAACTACACTTAATGAGTCTCTTCCACTTTTCCAACATGGCAGAGATCATGAAGTCTCTGAACTTTGGGCAAATAGTTTTAGAGCTAATGTTGTTAAGAGTTGAGATTTTGATGGTTTTAGGGGAAGAATGAGTGTATTTTGACTATGGAAATGATATGAATTGTATCCAACTAGACTGTGGCAAAATGTATTTTTCATGGATAGTAAAAACAGATTCTGCCATGCCATATGCTTTGTTTACAATGTGACCTTTATAATTTTCCTATCAGCGTGTGGATTTATGTCCTGTCCTCTTAAATTTTGAACAGCCTTGTTACTTATTTGTAACCAAGAGAATGTAGAATAAATGTTGCTGTTTTTTGAGGCTAGATTGTAAAGGTGATGTCTTTTGCACCTTGTTTGCAGGCACTTTCTTTTGGAGCCCAAGCTGTCATGTAAAAAAAGTGCAATTATCTTGGTCCCAGACCACAGATACAAGGTGTTCCTTTACTAAACTCTTTTACCATGGATTCTGTGGGAATAGCAAATTAGTTTGAGCCACCATATAACAATTTATCACAAAAGTTAGTAGTTTAAAATATAAGTAGTAGGAAGAGAAACAGATCTTTGATATGAGGGAAAAAAAGCTGGCCGTATGTAGTTACAATGAAAAAAGTAATATGATTTTAAGTGTAGATGACTGAGACAATTATAATTTTATTTTTTTTTATTTTTAAAGATTTTATTTATTTATTTGACAGAGAGAGACACAGCGGGAGAGGGAATACAAGTAGGGGGAGTGGGAGAGGGAGAAGCAGGTTTCCTGCTGAGCAGGAAGCCCTACGCGGGGATCGATCCCAGGACCCTGGGATCATGACCTGAGCTGAAGGCAATTGTTTAACCAACTGAGCCACCCAAGCGCCCCTAATTATAATTTTATTAATAGAAATAGAGAAATTTGTGTAGGAGAGTATTATTTTAGATAATTGAATTTTAGATGATGTAAGGAGATGTAGAGGTTAATGCTTGATAGTTCTTAAGTTTAGAACAAAAGTATGAAAAAGAAATGGAGTCTGAATCTGCAAATTAGTAAATCATCTGTCAGAGTAATTTGAGGAGCCATAGAGTGGCTTCTTGAATTTTTGCTAAGAGAGTGCATGCAGAGAGAAGAGAGGATAGTATATTTACAGAATGATAAAATACAGGCAAGCTATAGAAAATTGGAAAACAAGGAAATTTACAAATTCTTTAAAAATGAGAGAAAAAAGAGTTATAAGTAAGATGAGTGATCACCAGGGTCAAATAATATGTAAAGGACACTTTTATTTATTTTTTGTGGCTGATTCAAGATAGAAATACATAATGGCAAATTATCACATATCTTCAAACACATAAAAGTCTTACAATAATGCAAGTAGAAGTAAATGATGTGTTTTTGTGCTTTATTGCAACCAATATAACAATATTTATGTGCTGGTCATTTTGATAGATACTGGTGTTATAAACAAAAAAGATCCTATCGTGCCTTTGAGGGATGGACATTTAATAGGAGAGATAGAGATATGAATAAACAAATCCAATAAATTACAAAGGTGAGACAGTACATCTTTTTGAGTCATATAGGAATATACTTGAGAAATAGAATTCAGGAAAGACTGAAATATGAATTTGTTAAAGGGATGTTATTCCCAGGAAATTGCCCATCAACTCATCAAGTCTCACTGAACATTCCAGGTTACAACAGCATGCAGCCAGTTTAGAGGGCAGGCGCATGGCCAGAGTTTTCTAAACATTTCAAATGAATCGGGAAGATAAACATACCTCCGAGAGTGGCATAGGAAGATTGTGAAGGCCCCATAGTGATTCTTGCTTGAAGTGAGACAATTTCTATTTTAACCTCTCCATAGGGATTTGTAGGCATAAGAAGATTGCATCCTAATCAGATAAACAACCGTGCTTCCCACTCTCTGTGGGTGCCTGTGGGTAAATGAGTAAAAACCTTTACCGTCATTGAGTTTTGCATGAGTCTCTTGGTGTTTCATGTGTCTATTGGTGTTTTGCATCAATCATTCAACTTTAGCCTTTAAAAAACCTTGCAGCTAACAGAGAAGGGAATTTCTATTGAGCCAGATGTCAGGATAAGTTTTATCAGAAAAGTGACTTGACCCGGATCATGATAGGTAAATAGCTGTGTGCCCTGTGAATGTGGAAGATGGTAGCTCTTTTTGGTCACAGTGTGAAGTTTGCCTCAAAATTCAGAGATATCAATAACTTGGCATTTCTGTGGTCTGAAAAATGTCCACTGTAGCTGGAGCATAGGCAGAAATGACAAGAGGGACATATCAAACTTCTTTACATGAAAGAATTTTGATCCAGAAGACCTTTGCAGTGATGTTGATTATGTGGGGATCCTGAATTCTGTTAGAAGTTCCTTAGCGGTCCTGAAGGTTGAGTACTTACCTCCAAGTTGACCATCAACACATATTGTAGAACAGTGTTACAAGTACTGAAGGTTCAGGCTAACCAAATATGGTAACTTAAATATTTCTCGTAGAAATGTTTCAGGATAGATCAGAGAGTTATAATTAATAAAATTGCTTTAGTTCCTCTTGGGACAAAAACCTAGACTAAACATTTCTTTAACTCAGTCTACCTTAGATATCCTATGATTTAATTCATCCAGTTATTTAAGATTGTTTTTGTAACTTAATGAGAACAGATAACTTTTGCTTTTTAAAAACAATTCTGAACTTTGATTCTTAACGTAGTTAGGCATGTTCTTGATTTTTTTTTCCAGCCTAAAACATACATAATAAAAGTACTCCTGAATGGTATATAAATACTAGGTGAAAACTATCTCAGCGAAAGTTTATAAAGTATTATTGGGAAAACTCAATCTATTTAAAAATGTAATGAAAGGAGAGATATATTTTTAAAATAAAGTATTTCCTATCTTAACTGAGTTAGGAGACAATACCCTGTAGCCAAATTACCTCCTGTTGCAAACACTTAAAATCTTTCCTTTGCATGAGATTTTCTCTTGCTTATGGCTTTGTTTTACGTGAATTTAGTATTTGATTACTTGACTGTGAAATGATACAATCTGTGCTGAAAAGGGTAATCAAGACTGTTTTACTATTCACCAAAGATATCTCTAACATTCCTAGGTTAATTGCATGCAGTACTTGGTGCTTTATTATTCTGTATAAAAGTTAAAGAAAGACAGCTAACCTAAATGTAGGGATTTGTTGATACAGAATATATATTCTGAAGGGAAGGAAAAGTATTTACTAAGAAAGCTGAATAGTAAGCTAAGAAACAGAGAAATAAAACAGTGAAAACATCATTTATCCTAATATTTCTCCCAGTATAGAAATTCCTTCTTCATGCCAAGAAGGCAGTGTCCTTTTCAGGCCTGAATTCTTCTAGCTGTGGTAAACTCTGTACTCTGGGTATCCACTCATGTTTTAGTTCAGTGCTGACTTATGCAGGGCTTCATCCAAATGAGCTAAAACCTGCCTCCCTATAACTTCTGATCATTGATCCTATTCTTTGGAGACACACAAAATAAGATCAACCTCCTTTTTTAAAGAATCATGGCACAGGGAAAATTTGTTTTATTCTGATGAATATTTTTGGTCGAGTTCAACTGTATTTCCCTTTCCATAAGTAGTTACTATGTTCATGGTTGTTTAATTTATCATCCAGTATTTTCTGAAGTACTTTTCTCCTTTCCTTCTCTTTCTCATTTATGTTACGTGTTCTGTATTTTATCATTTACTCTCCTAGTTGTGTTTTAACTATAAGTTTGGTTCAAGTTTTTTGTATGTATGTAAGGTAAAAACAATTCTACACACATATATGTCTCTCGATCTATCTATACACGCTCATATCAGAATATCTTTGCTATTGTGTAATTTCTCAATGTATCAATCATCCTACAAGTGCCACCTTTCAAACCATGCACAACTGTGGTCTCCTTCCCAGGGACATGTCCTTTTATGGAAGCTGTGTTGTAAGGTGGGGCAAAGGAGCTGATAAGAAGGAAAAACCTTTACCATAAATGAATAAGAAATTTGTCAGATTTCACTAGGTCTGTGTAATGAATTAATTGTTTCAATATCCACCCTGTCCAAAGTGTTTTCCTACTTCCACCTCAAATTACCTATGTACTTGCAAATGAGAGAGCTGTTTAGAAAAATTGAGAGAACTAATATTAAATGTATCATTCTTAAAGGGACTGCTCTTCACGGAGTCCAGTCTGTAGAAACCAAAGTATTTTCCTCCATAAGAAGGAAAGTCAACAAGTAGGAATGGTGAAAAAGAATCTGATGGAGGTAGCATAGAGAAATTACTGATGACCTGAGGCAGCTGGGGGAAGGGGTAGATGAATTTCCTCTATGTAACAGCTATTCTGATTATGCTTGAGACAATTCTCTTTATTATAGATTTCTAGAAAATTAAAATTGAACATTAAATTGAACTCGTTTCCAAGAAACAAGTAAGGAAATTAATTTAGTGGACCTAAGATAAAACCTTTTATATGACCTTATCTGGGATCCACTTACATAACACTAGTGAATTATCCTGATTACAAATGTGATATGTTAGCTGATGTGATGTTTTTCTCTTTCCAGTACAGTATATATATTTCATGATCTCACTAAATGTAGATCTCTGACGTAGGAAGCTGTCTCAAACTTCTTTGCATAGTCAACTACCTATTTAAAACTTCTTTCTGGATGTATTCCATCACAAATATTTACCAAAGACCTGCTCTAGGTACTAGGGATATAAAGGTGAACACGATATCTCTAGTTCTCCACTAAAAAGCTCCCCTTTCAGTGGTGAAAGTAAGAATGTAGAACATGTATCCTACAACTGAAACAATTGCAAGTTATAATCAGTGCCATGATGAAAAAAGAAATTGAGAAAATAGATTTTCATTAGTTAATCAGGAGAGATCTTAAGAAAATGACATCTAAGCTGTAGCTGAAGAAAGAGAAGCAGCTAATCATATAAAAAAAGGTACAGAACATTTTCCTGGCATAATTCTTCCTCTGTCCAAAATATTTAATGAAGTCCAACATGATTTCTGATAAGTAAGAGGGGTTGAGAGTGGACAAAATGAAGTTTGTGAAAATATGCAGTATAATGAGCCATAGTAAGAACTGAGATTTGGGGGCGCCTGGGTGGCTCAGTGGGTTAAAGCCTCTGCCTTAGGCTCAGGTCATGATCTCAGGGTCCTGGGATCGAGCCCCGCATCGGGCTCTCTGCTCAGCAGGGAGCCTGCTTCCCCTCTCTCTCTGCCTGCCTGTCTGCCTACTTGTGACCTCTCTCTCTGTCAAACAAATAAATAAAATCTTAAAAAAAAAAAAAAAAGAACAGAGATTTAAGTATAAGTACAATGAGAAGCCACTGACATTTTTTATAATTAGTAGGCAGTGATGTGGCTTGATTGAGATTGGAGAAGGTTCATTTATTACTATCTAATACTGGACTAGAGGGGAGCAAATGTGGAAGTTGGGAGAGAGGTTATTTTGTGTAATGATCCATACTCAAAGTTCTGCATGAAATGGGCAGCAGTAATGAAGAGGAATGGGGCACCTGGGTGGCTCAGTTGGTTAAGTGTTTGACCTTGGCTCAGGTCATGGTCCCAGGGTCGTGGGATTGAAACCCATGTCGGGCTCCCTGCTTAGTGGGTAATCTGCTTCTCCCTCTCCCTCTACTCCCTGCCCCCCCACTTGTGCTCGCTTTCTTTCTCTTCTTTCTTTCTTTCTTTCTTTCTTTCTTTCTTTCTTTCTTTCTCTCTCTCTCTCTCTCTCTCTCTCTGAAATATAAATCTTTAAAAAAATAAAGAGGAAAGAAAGTAGAACTTAAATTGTACTTTAAAATAGAATCAGGACAAAAAACACTATTTTTAACATTGCTGACTTATGTAGATTTTTATCCCAATGAGTCAAAACCCACCTCACTATAACTCCCAGCCATTGATTCTTTCCTCTGGAGACATATAAAATAAGACTTAATCTCTGACCTCACTCTACTATCTGACATAAAACTCTGTGATACATTCATTTAAATTCCATGACACAAAACATTACTGTTACTCTGATGAAAATGTGGTTAGACCATTTGAGGACTTGTGGTTAATAGTTTGGTTTCTTGCTTGAATCAGTAGTGATAATATTTAACTTGATGAGGAAACATGAAGTAGGAAACAGGTTATGAAAAAAGTCAAGATTTTCTGTTTTATGTATGTTGTACTTGTGATATGAATTATGATCTTTAGGACACATGTGATGAGAGATGGCAAGTAGTCCTTTGGATACTCCAGTCTTGAGTTCAGAGGAAAAGTTTTACTTGAGGATATGAATTTGAAAGTCATCGACATAAAAATGGTATTTAAATCTTTGGGAAGTGATAATATTGCTTACTGAAAGTATTTGGTGGGAGAGAATAGTTCCTAGGGTCAGCCCCTGAGAAACCCAGAATTTTCAAGCAGAACCAATAAAGGAAACTCAAACATTATTTTCTAGCTATCCAATTCCTTGGATTCCCATAGTTTTTATTTGTACAAAATCAGGTTATTTGAATACATGTAAGCATCAAATTAACCCAAGAAATGATTGTAGTAACTAATAATAAAATGTGGTACTATAGCTAAAAGCCAAAGCAACATAATACAACATTGTTAATATTAATGATACACAATGTAAGAATAGAAAACCCACAAATGAACCCACAACTGTATGGTTAATTAATATTCGACAAAGCAGGAAAGAATATCCAGTGGGATTAATACAGTCTCTTCAACAAATAGTGGTGGGAAAACTGGACAGCAATATGCACAAGAATGAAACTGGACCACTTGCTTACATCATACACAAAAATAGACTCAAAATGGAAGAAACACCTAAATGTGAGACAGGAAACCATTGAAATCCTAGAGAAGAACACAAGCAGTAACTTCTTTGACATTGACCATAACAACTTCCTACTAGATATGTCTCCCAAGACAAGGGAAACAAAAGCAAAAATGAACTATTGGGACTTCATCAAAATAAAAACTTCTGCACTGTGAAGGAAAAATCAACAAAACTAAAAGGCAACCTTCAGAATGGGAGAAGATATTTGCAAATGACGTATCTGGTAAGGGATTAGTGTCCAAAACATATAAAGAATTTATAAAAGAGAACACCCAAAAAACAAATAAATAATCCAGTTAAAAAATGGGCAGAAGACATGAATAGACATTTTTCCACAGAAGACATACAGATGACTAACAGACACATGAAAAAATATTCAACATCACTCATCATCAGGGAAATACAAATCAGAACTACATGAGCTATCACCTCAGACTTTGAGTGGCTAAAATTAACAACATAGAGACAACAGATGTTGCTGAGGATGCAAAGAAAGGGGAACCCTCCTACACTGCTGATGGGAATGCAAACTTCTGCAGCCACTCTGGAAAACAATATGGAGGTTCATCAGAAAGTTAAAAATAGAACTATCCTATGATCCAGCAATTGTACTACTTAGGTATTTATTCAAAGAATACAAAAGTACTGATTTGAAGGGATACATGCACCCCAGTGTTTATAGCAGCATTATCTACAATAGCCAAATTAGGAAAAGAGCCCAAGTGTCCATTGACCAATGAATGGATAAAGAAGATGTGATGTACACACATGCACACACACACGCATACACACACACACAAAATAGAATATTACTCAGCCATAAAAAGAATTAAATCTTGCCATTTGCAAAGAGGTGGATAGAACTAAAGAGTATTCTGCTAAGCGATATAAATCAGAGAAAGATAGATACCATATGATTTCACTCACGTGGAATTTAAGAAACAAAGGAGAAAAGAGGGAAAAAGAGAGAGGGAGAGGTAAACCAAGAAGCAGACTCTTAAGTTTAGATAAGAAACTGATGGTTACCAGAGGGGAAGTGGGTGGGGGTTACATAGGTGATGGGGATTAAGGAGTGCACTTGCTGTAATGAGCACAGGTGTTGTATGGAAGTGTTGAATCACTGTATTTTACACCTGAAATTAGTATTACACTGCATGTTAACTAACTGGAATTAAAATAAAAACTTAAAAAAACATGCTGTAACCTAAGTAAAAATTCAAACTGTACTTCATTTAGAATACAACTTGGGATAGACTTCAGTTATACTTAAATATAAGCTTGTTATAAGTCAAGAATATTGATTATAAAATTGTTTTTTAAACAAAGCTTTACCATTGTAAAATGTGAGTTATTTTATTTTAATACCTGAAGTTGTTTATGATAAAATATACTCAGTGAAAATATGTTGTGGTTAATACAATAAAACAGGAGATTATCATAGAAGATAATGTAGGAGAAAAATCTAGATGGCCTTGAGTATGCTGATGACTTTTTAGATATAGCCCCAAAGGCATGATTCATGAAAGAGATACACTGAAATGAAAAACTTCTCTGTGAAAGTCACTGTCAAAAGAGTAGGAAGAGAAGCAACAGATTGGAAAAAATATTTGCAAAAGACGTATCTGGTAAAAGGACCAATATCCAAAATGTACAAAAAATCCCTATAAAACTCACCAATAAGAAAACAAAGAACCTGGTTAAAAAATGAACAAAGACCTGGACATATGGCCAAAGAAAATATAGAGAAGGCAAATGATATAAAAAGACACTCAACATCATTTGCCAGTAGGGAATTGCAAATTATAATAAGAATAAGATATGGTTACACACCTATTAGAATGCCCAAATCTGGAACATTGACAACACCAAATGTTGGTGAGAATATGGAAAAACAGAATTCTCATTCATTACTGGTGGAAATGTAAAATGACTCAGCTAATTCGAGAAATAGTTTAGTAGTTTCTTACAAAACTAAACATACTCTTACTATATGATCCAGCAAATGCATTCTTTGGTATTTACCCAAACAAGTTGAAAAGTTGTGTCCACACGTAAAAACCTGCACACATATGTTTATAGTGGCTTTATTTGTATTTTCCAGAACTTCAAAACAACCAAAGTTGTCCTTCAATGAGTTAGTGGATAAATAAAATGTGGTTCATCCAGACAATGGAATATTATCCATCACTAAAAAAAATGAGCTCATTGTTGCAAGTCAATCAGAGAAAGACAATTATCATGTGATCTCACTCATATGTGGAACATAAGAAACCAAAGTCTGAGGAAAAGTCTGAGGCCACCCTGGAAATTTTTCAATCATAGGTGACTATTTGGTTTTGGCTACCCCAAAGATTCTATTTTCATAATTTTTTCATGCATTTTCATAATTTTTCATGCATTTTTATGTATTTTTAATACTCTTATAGTGTGGTAACTGCATTGGGATAGTAACTGCATTGGGATAAATTTGGATATGAACTATATCTTTTCTCTGGCACATGCTGCATTCTTTTACAATATACATTAGCTTCTTTATTTCAGAAAAAATCTTCATCAGGTAAGTCATACATATAAATATTTGTTTTTTTCCATTATTATATATTCTGTATTTGGGAAATATAAAATTTATGTGTTGAAACTATTTTGCCCACTCTTACTAATCTTTATTTAAAATTTCTGAAATTTTGTTTGTTTTTGTTAGTTTTTCTCATTCATATGTCTGTGTCACTTGTGTATTTTACTCAATGGTTATTTTCTTTTGTGTTAATTTGAAATTCATCTTTTCTTTCTAATATTTTTTTGAGTTTCAAAAGCTCATAGTTCTTCCCTTGATTTTGTCACATTATATCTTACTTATTATATTACTCATTTGTCTTTTTCTTTTCACAGGAAAATAGATAAATAATTTTATCAATTTCTCTGTTTTTTCCCCTATCATTTTGTGTATGCTGAGTCAGATTCATGTTTATTACTGATCATGGAATCAATTAGATTATCCTTGCTATTTGCAGAGATCTCTTGTGGATGAAGGATACATACATTCTTCTAGGCTTCATGGTTCCCTACTCCATTGTAAACTTTATTGCCTTACTAGAGCTGTATTGCTGTGCATTACAATAGCTTCTCTCTGTATTTAACTCTGCTTAACTGAAAGGAATTATTTTCATGAGTGCTTCTGTCACCAGACCTGGTGGCCCCCCATTCATTGCTACACCTAAGGGATTTACCTTCAGTTTGAGTCCCCCTTCTTTTTTACCTAATATCTTTATATCTTCAGGGATGTTTTACTTTTCTCTGTATATTTTCAGCACAACTGTACATCAGAGTTTTGAAAATTAATGCTGTTTAGGAATGAATATTGTGCTTATATTTCTCCCCTTTTGGTTCACTTTTCATTTAATATAGTTTCAAACTGAGAAGATAACTGTTTTGGGGTAATTAGTCTTAAATACAACTATCTTGACTCTACTAAATATATGAAATATATTTTGAAAAACAGCATTTTTGAGAAAATTATTCATGGATAAGGTGACCTGAAAGTATAGTTAAAGTGTTAAAATATACAACAAAAACAATCATTTGGAACAAATGACACTGTTGAGAACAAATAACACTGCATGTTCTAGATAACTAAGAACAAAATAAATTGATCAGGGGTGGGGAGAAGGAGCCTAAAAATGCAGGAAGCAAGGAAAGTGATTTGTAGATGATTACTTCCAAATAAGGCCCAAATCACTGGGAATTTTTCATGGAATAGAAGAATTAAGATGCAGTTACTGATATAAGGAATAAGACAATCCTATACACAGATCATAATTTGATCTCCTTTAGCTTAAGAATCTAATTGAAAGTTGCATTACAAACTTCATATGACATTATTAAATTGGATTTATGAAATTTCTCAAAATTGATAAATAAAGAACTATTTTGAAAATTTGAGATTCATTATTAACTAATTAGATTGCTCATGTAAGATTTTATATAGTCAGAAGAGGGGAGATTACTGAATATAGAACAAAAGTGGTGAGTATGCTATTAACTTGGTTACATTGTTTTCAGATATTTAAATTGAAAAGTTGCCAATGTATTTTTAATATATCATTGCCCCTATTCTGGTGTATCTCCATTGACCCATAACTTTTTAATATATTGGGTAACATTTTCTCAAAGTCCATTAATATGTATGTGTGTGCTTATAGTGAGCTGCACTATGAAAAACGACAAAAGTTTGTCATACTATGTGTTATTAAAATATGTATTTGTTAAATATTCATTTATTAACAGAAAATAGTTGATAATTTTATAGTGTTTCAATTCACACTAGAATATGAGTGTTCTCTTGAAGGACTTTTAATATTAATTATTATTTTTAAGTAGTATTCATTATTTGAAAATAATTTCAAATAATATGATCAATAAATATTTATATTTGAAATAGAGTACATATTATTTTTCTGAACATAAGTGAACTAAGTGTTATTTTCTTCATGAACATAAGTGTGTGTGTATGTTTATGTGTGTGTATGTATCAGCTTCCTTGTTTTGTTGTTTGCAGTAATTAATATTTTACAGAATCATGGATTATTTCTTTAATTTACTCTGTTGCATGGACTTAAAAAGACCCAAATGAAAGCATTTCTTTAATTAACACCAACTGCTTTTTTAATCAACTTGAAAAATATATTTTTAATTCAGATTTCCTCAGAGTAAATGAAACATTGCCCACCCCTTTTTAGCATTATTTGAAGCTCCTAAAATGCTAAAATGTCACCACTAAAAAGAATATAACATATCCTCTGATGTATCAAAAGAAAAAAAATCTTAAAAAAAAAAAATCTTGCCTGGAATTAGCCTCAGAATGTGAGAATAGTTTACATTATCAAATATATTAACAGATTAAAAGATCTTTTTAGTATATGCTGGACAAAGTTTTATTAAAATTTTATTTCCAGTGATAAATACTTCTAACACATTAATCATTAAAAAAATTTCCTTGTCTTTATGACATGTAATCTAAAATGTCTATAGAAAAGATTATGTAATAGCAATACCTTATTTTGTATAAACTGAACTTCTGGAAAAAAGTTCGTAAATCATGTAAAATTAATTTCAAAGTTATTAAATGTAAATAGGTTGAAATCATGTATGTTTTGAAATCCAGTTAATAATAAATGTTAATTTATGTTCTCTTTATTATGATGTATTTGTGTCTGTTTAAATGCTAAGACAGCGTTAGAGTTTGTGAATGCTGTGAATTTAAGTTCTAAGCCCAAAAATGTTCTAAAATTAAATGGAAGCCATACAGAATATGCTCTCAATTTATCTAATATAAAATCAAGAAAGATGATAATTGTCTTTCAATATCACATAGTATATTTTTATTCAATTATAGTTTTATTTTTTAATATTATTTCATCAATAAAACAGTTGGTACATAGCTAGACAATTTAGTAAAATCCTGTTTTATAGGTAATCATCAGAAATGAAAAGTCTGTTTATATTTACGTAAAAGTCATTTCATCTTAATGTGCATTAGAAACTACATAATTTCAGAGAGTTTGTTGCAAATAATGACATTTGCATTTGTCTACAACTGCCATAAGATTATAGATTGAAGAAAGAGATTATTAGTCATGTAGAGCTATGTGACTATGGTGGGGTTAAAATTCTGAACTTTCTTTTTCTTTATAAAATTTCTTCCAATCAAAGTTTGAAGAAAACATGAGGGAAACATATCCACTAAATATATTCATGTGTAATGCTTAAATGTAAAGCAGATTTAAATTTTTTTTAAGATTTAAATATTTTATATCTTTTTTGACAGTCAAATTATTCTTATTAATTAATTATTAAGTGTAATTAAAATAAGCAGACAAGCAAATTCCTCTCTATTGGACCTGGAATATTTCCTTTTTATTTCACTAGTCTTGATTTGATTTTAATTTCTCAAATATTTCCAGAACTCATAAGTTGTGGCAATATAGTCAGTTATATGTCAAATAAAGATGTGATTTAATGTACCATAAAGCATATGTCAAAAGTCCCTAAACACAAAGAATAAGATGCATAAATGAAATTATAGTTTAATCCAACTGTAAGTCACTTAGCAGTTCATCCATTAATTTTAACTATTATAATGATTAATTTCCTGGAAATATTTACTTAAACATTGTTTAATAACAAAAAAATTTCAACTTTATCATATGTATTTTGTAAGTATGCTAAAATTAATTCCTTACTAGTTAGTGCAATCTTTTGGGTCTAGACCTCTGCCTTGATTATTCATGCTTTACTGTCCAAAGTCCTTTGAACTAGTGAATTGTGTTTCTCTGTCTCTTACAAGGAATAACAAACACTAGATAAATTATAAATTGAAGAAGTTTCTAGAATGAAAAGCAGAAATGTCAGGGTAACCAACTGGCCTGAAACCTGAAGAGAAACTTATGTCCACATAGAAGAGAAGCAAGCACAACCTTACCTGGGGTCCCTGCGATAGATGCAATCAGAGGCCAGTAGGAAAATTGAGAAAGAGTGGTTGATGAATTGGTGTAGGTCAGTTGTGTACTACAAGAGATTGTGAAGCCCAGGGTGCTGCAGAAATTGGAGGCTGTGCTCTCTAGAGAATGTTAGTAAAAATTTTAAGTAAATGTTTATGTGCTGTGTAGATTTAAGGGAGTAGGAATGCAGCCACAGGGGAGGGACATGAAAACTCCACAGGGATACTTCTCTCTTGTCTTACTTGTGGAATAAGTCTTGATCTCTCGGGATATGACAGAATGACACTGTCAGCCTTACTGGTGAAAACCTATTGGAACGTGTAAAAGAAAACAGAAAATAACCCTGTACCTAAGGTAGGAGCAGGAACATGTGCTAGACCTCAAGCTGTAGCGGGAGATGGACAGGCATCCTGAGGAAGCCACACAGGGAGACACAGGAACATGGAAGCTTCCAAAGATTGGGATAGGGACAGGCATCCTGAGGAAGCCACACAGGGAGACACAGGAATATGGAACCTTCCAAAGATTGAGCCCTAATAAGTAGTAACAACAGAGAAGATATCTGTAATGCTTTACCCTTCTCCCTTAGGCTAACAAGTTTGAATAACAAGTAACAGCAAAATAATATTGAGAGAAATATAAGGAAGGGATAAGAGAATGTAAGGGAAGCCTCTCTGAGGAGCAATGCAAAGAAAAGACCTAAAGTCAAGGTTAGAACATCAAAGGGATGAAAACAATGATAAAAACAAACAAAAACCTACACAATACCAGCCCCTAACATGGCACAGTGTATTGCTAGAAGCATTAGAAACCTGTGGTATACTGAGCATTACCATATTAAATAATCTTCAAACCAGCTTAACTCTAAACTAGCTTAACTCAAATCCTTGTACTAAAGACATAGCGGAGGGAAAGATGTTCACATTTCCAGGCTAAACACTGGATACCAAAGCATTGACCATTCCACTCAATATATCTAGGTTTCAACAACAAAATTATAAGGTACACAAAAGGTAAGAGAAAACAACACATTTTCAAGAGACAAACCAGTTATCAGAGCCAGACAGATATGACACCTCTATTGGAACTAGCTGACAGAGAATTAAATGTTTAAAATATTAGAGATTCTAAAGTATATCATGAGCAGTATGAAAGATTATGTGAGTAATTTCCGCAGAGAGTTGGAAATTATAGAAAAGAATGAAATGGAAAGACCACAAATGAATAATCAGTAATAGAGGAAAAGAATACTTTGGGTGGGCTTGCTCATCGATAGATTAAATACAGCTGAGGAATGAATTAGTGAATTTAAAGATAGGCCAGTAGAAATTAGCAAACTTAAACACAAAGAGAAAAAGTTAAAAAACAGTGCACCCAAGACTATCATTTGTCAAGAAATGTATAATTAGAATCCAGAAAAAGAAGTAAGAAAGAGGGCAGATGAAATCTTTGCAGAAATAATGGCCAAGAATTTTCTAAATCTAATGACAACTCCCAAAGCATAAATCAAATTAAAATAGAGAGTACCAACTAGAATACCTAATGAAACAAATAAACAAACAGAAACCTAGGTATATCACATAGAAATTTTTGAGAGCAAAGGCAAAGAGAAAATCTTGAGGACAGAAAGACACATTATAAACAGGAACAAAGATAGGAATTGCAGCAGACTTCTTATAAACCATACAAGCCAGAATATGATGGAGATATCTCTAAAGTGCTAAAAAGTAAAATGAAACAAGGCAAATAAAAATCCCTTTTGTGTCACAATTATATAAGCTGAACGGAGGATTTTAGTTAAAAAAAACCCTGAAATTGGATAAATTCTGTAATGTATCGTGCCAATTTTTTTTGGTTTGATAATTTTTTATCATAATTTAAGATGTTAACATTAGCGAAAGATGGGCAAAAGTGTACTGAAATTCTCTGTGCTATCTTTTCAACTCTTAAAAATTAACAAAAAGCAAATGAGTCACTCAAAACCAAATAGCTACACAATAGTCAATTTTAGAAGGAAGACTATTTCATATTGCCTATTTTAATTATATGTTAAATTTGTAGGAAATCTTTGCCTTTAGCTTTGGTAAGTAGATTTATTTTTATTTTGATGAATTTCAGAAGTCAGTGGATTTTGGTATGGATTTTTTTATAATTAGTTTCAACAAGGAAGATAGATTTGTATGGCTCATAAGATATGTGACATATATGTAAAAGTTTAAAAATATATACTGATGAAAATAAATGTGAATAAGTAGGCAATTTATTAAGTACTAATTTGGGTTCTGGAACAAAGACATTTGTATTTGACCAAGTTTAAATCCATGCTTTACTTAATCTTGTATATTTTAGCTTGGAATCTTAAGTTTTTTCTTTTACTATATTTTCTATATTTTCCTCAAAATATCTACTCTCTATTAGGTGTTATTTTTGTTTTTTCCCTATTCTGTAAATCCAATCAACTAGTTATTATGACACCTTCTACATTGTGTGTGGTATGTATGTACATGGCTGTGTGTGTGTTTCTCCCCTACTTTACTAAGCTTGTATTTAATTCTAATAAATTTATCCATATATTCAAGAATACATGATATCCCTATCTTATTTTCATCTTCTTCAATAAACCTTCACTTTTCCTGTGTCTGTATCCATACTTATGGCACATGAAATGCCATTAATTAATGTCTGCCTAGTGAAATCTAACGTATCCTAAATGATCTGAATCCTTTGCTAATAACTTTATTAATAATTTCTTGATTGCTTACAATTAGAAGTTCTCATTTTTATTTATAGGTAGGTCATTGAGAGTTCTGTGCTTATTTTATATACAGTTTTATTTTCACATTATTTAATATAAATATTCCACCTATTCAGCTATCCAGTGGTGGACTAGGACAAGTTGGTTAGTCTCTTGGTTGTAGAACATTTCTGTTACAAATGAAAATATTTACAAACATTGCCTAATTGAGTTATCTCTTGTCTGTCCTTAGGTTTTAGATGATTAAAGTATTCTTTAAAAAGCAAGCATTGAAAAATGAGATATAAGGCTATTTATTGAGTCTTACAGAAAAGAGACTTTTATATCCATCACCTTTCTTCCTACTCTGTGAGTAGCTTTTGTTTTAGGTACTATAGTTTCATTTTTTCTTATCCAGCCTCTTCAAGGTTAGTACATCACTAAAAGTAATCTTTTATTCCTCTGAATCCTATATCGGTGATGAAAAATGGATACAGTGATACATGCCCTGATCACCTTAAATGTTACTATGAAAAGCAAAACAGTGATTGTATACACAAACTTGCTTAGGGTATTATCTGTGCTCTACTAATTTAAAGTAATGGTAACAGACCAGAATATTTATTTTTAAATAGTATGAAAGCCCCACATATCAACCATTTTAAGACATTTCGAGATACATTATAATTGACTCCAGTTTACAGATGATATATAGGAAACCGGAGGCTTTGGAGCTGGATCGATATTTCCTTATATTAACATAGCTTAGAGATGGAGACTGAGCTACAATGAAATAATGCAGTAGCATTATTCTTTTATTCTGTTTCGGTGAATGATTCACCAAATCAAAAGAATATTCCATTTCTTTCTTACTAACTTTAGTAATTTTTTTAAAGATTTTGTTTATTTATTTGACAGAGAGAGACAGTGAGAGAGGGAACACAAGCAGGGAGAGTGGGAGAGGGAGAAGCAGGCTTCCCGCTGAGCAGGGAGCCTGATGTGGGGCTCGATCCCAGGACCCTAGGACCATGACCTGAGCCGAAGGCAGAGTCTTAACGACTGAGCCACCCAGGCGCCCCTACCTTTAGTAATTTTTAATCTATTTTTGGAAGTTCATAATTCTTCCACCAAAGACTATACAAGTTTAATATTGTAGGATAAGGTTATATTAATTAATGATTTTCTTATTCACATAAAATTTTGACATAAAATTAAATATATCCTTTTCGTGGATGACATTGATTCCTTATTGAAATCTACATGAGTTTTTTTTAGGAATGGATATTGCTGGGGCTCCCAGGTGGCTCAGTTGGTGATTGACGGGGGTATAGCTCAGTGGTAGAGCATTTGACTGTAGTTGGTGATTGACACTCTTGATTTCGGCTCAGGTCATGATTTCAGGGTTGTGAGATCGAGCCCCGCGCAGGGCCTGCTTAAGATTCTCTCTCTCCCTCTCCCTCTGACCCAACCTTCTCTCTCCCTCTGGAAACAGAGAGAGAGAGAGGAAGAAAAAGAGAGGAAGAGAGATAGAGGAAGAGAGAACAGGAGAAAGAGAGGGAGGGAGGGTGGGAGGGAGGAGGGATGAAGGAAGGAAGAAGAGAAAAGAAAGAAAGAAATGGATACTGCTATAAACTTTCTTTTACATTAAGAATAATTATGTTAATATTGTTCACAGTGACCAAGAAAGTTTAAAGTTCCCCTAAGCTTGACTAAACTTTAGACAGGAGTTTTTGACTATAGTCTCCTGACCTCCCTTTTTTAAAAGCATTTACTTTAGAAAACTTAGTTTAAAAGTGTTTCTCTGCCCTTCTTTCTCAGTCTGTGAGGAGGGTAGGAACCTCATTTCATTGAGTGCCAATTAATAAATACAGATGGTCTAATCACATTAACAAACCTCCTTATTGACATCCTCCAGTACTTGTCCACTGTCTCAACCCAACACCTAAAAATCCTCCTGCATTTGTTTCAACAGAGTTGAGTTCAATTTCTCTCCCTATTGCAATAATTTTGAATAAAGTCTTCTATGCCTGTTTAACCGCAGCTGGTGCAATTTTTCTTTGACAACCGAAAATACAGTTTATGCAACTGAATCATTATGCTATTTTCTAGGAAGTTCAAAGCCTGATTTGAACCTTAAATTAAGTAATCGTGTAGGATGCTGCTTGGCTTCAGATGCTATAACAAAATACCATAGACCTAGTGGCTTAAATAACAGAAATTATTTCTCACAGTTCTGGAGGCTAGGAAGTCCAAGAATAAGTTACCATCTGATTCGTGTCTGGTGAGAGCCCCTTTCTTGGCTTGTAGATGGCTGCCTTCTTGCCGTGTACTCACAAAGCCTTTTTTTTGGTACATGCTTATGGAGAGAGAAAGAGAGTGAGAGAGAGATCCTATTTCGTGTCTCTTTTTCTAACGACATTAATCCCATCATGAAGGCCCTACCTTCATGACCTAATCTAATTCTAATTATCTCCCAAAGGCCTCATGACCTCTAAATACCATCACACTGGGGATTAGGGATTCAACATATGAATTAGAGTGGGGGGGGGAGGGTAACATACGTTTAGTCCATAGCGGATGCTGTGATCTGCATCTGTGAGCCGCCATTTCTGTTGTTAGTTATATTTATTAACTAATATTATTAATTTAATGCTAAGTTAATGGTTTTTTAACTGTATTTTTAGTAGCATCGATATTTTATGCAAGCAAATAAAATATCACATTAGAAAAAAGAAAAGATCACTCTTAGCTTAAGTTCATTAAATTTAAATTTTACAGAGAAGAGAAATCAGTGAGAGCTTGACAGGACTTGATATATTATCTTGTACATTTTTATCTAGTAAACTATGGTTCCAAAGTTAAGCAGGGCTGGGAGGTGCAGACCTCCCCTATTTGAGCAATGCCATCACCACCTCCATCCCTACCTCAACACATCTAGGAAGACTTTCAGTGTTAAGACCTCATTGTCAAAACTAGTTTGTCTCTCTCCTATTTGCTTAACAGATGAATATTTTAAATAAGTAAGAAGATTATATGACTTTAAAGTCTTAAAGTAAATTAGACAAGGGGACAAAATAAACGCCTAGTCTATGTAGGATATATTTTCAGAAAATGGAGTATTTAAAATGTTTTGGTTAGTCTTCTGATATTTCAAGGAAACAGAAGGTCAGATTTGTCCCATAATTTTGTGTTTTCTGTTTTATATATTACTTTCAAATAATAAAAAAGTATATATATTTTTCTTTTTGAAATGCCATCAATTTTAAATGTAGTTCCCAGTATCTTTAAATAAATCAACTTAATAAGATTGCCTGTAAATTTTAAGTTTAACCTTTAATGCTGATTGTCATACAAAACAAACAATAATTGAATATATCTTCTCCTATCCATGATTTTCTTTGTTTTTCATTCTAATTTTGGCCCATTGACAAATGTCTTTACCTTATAACTTCTTACAAGTTTCAAAAGAGATTAAAAAAAGACTATTTAAAAGCTCAGGAAAATCCCAATGCTATTTAGGCTAGGCATCCTGCATCTCTCTGTCTTTGTGGTAGAAATCAGAATTCCAAATAGGATTTTTAATATCTAACAGGTATGGTTACCTGTTCAGTCCATCATGTAATTTTATTAATCTTACTGAGAACACATAAACTCTCTTCTTCTTTTTCTCCTTTTGATTTTTTACACTATTTACTTGGTAATCTTTTCTTCTGCCTAATGGCCCAGTCTTTCCTTGTGTTCAGATACTTAGAGGGGCACATTAACTCTTTCAGCCCTTCAGGGACCACTTGGTGTGATTTAATGAGTAGTAACATTGAGGAAAGCACATAATTTACTCTAGACAAAGAGGTCACACCCATACTATTAGATAATTTTTTATTTTCATCAAGGTGATATTTACACATATTTCCAGAAACTAATTGTGCTAAAAAGTTGTTAATAATAGCAGCAATGCCTTACTTTTTCCCTTCCCAACTCTATAGTGGGTCTTCGGCACAGCCCCTTCCAAACTTTTAACATTTCTTATGTTACATTTTTGCTATTCTAAATAGTATGCTTCTCTTGAGAGCTCTTGATTTACTGAGTTTTGACACAATATAACAAATTTTATTAGACTAAATGAGTGTCTGGTCCTCTGAATATATTCCTATAAGCAAATTTGTATTAATCAATACTCAGTGTTCTGTTACTACACTAATATAGATAGAGCTCAAAGCAGAGCCTATTAGTCTACGAAAATTACAATACTCCTACCCTGTAATATGTTCAGCCAATTTGTTTAGCTAACTAGTATGTTGCTTATTTTATCTTCCTCTGGAATTTGCTTTCAAATGTACTTAATTGATACTACTTTTTTAAACTATTGTTAATCTTCCCACTCTTGTGTTTTCAGTTCAATTTTTCACAAATTAAAGGCCATTTCTTTTTTCCTTCAAACTTAGCTTGCAAGTCTGGATCCCCCAGGTCAGATATAGCTTGATTGTTTTCAGTGTCTGTCCATGTATATTATGGAATGAGGCATTAGAAAACTCGATGCTCTGTGCACATAGATGGGATGCCAACAACTTGGGTCAGTTATTCAGTGAGACAGCTGTTTCATTGTGGACTTTCAAAGTTTAGTATTGTCTTGATTTTCCTGGAACACTTTTCTTCATCTAGAGAATAATTTCCTCAGTTTTCTGCCTAAAAGAGTTTATTTTTTTTTCCATTCCTGCATAAAAAATTATCACAACTTTAGTGGTTTAAACAAAATATATTATCATCTCAGGAATTTGGGGGATGGTTATGCTGGATCCTCTATTCATAGTCTTCAAGGCTCCATTCAAGATATTGGTAGGGTTGAGTTCTCACATGGAGTTTAAAGTTCTCTTCCAGGTTTATTTAGATGGCTGGCAGGATTCATTCCCTTGTAGTGGGAGATCTGAGACCCTCAGCATCTATGGACTGCTTTTTCCATGGGCAACTCATACTAAGGCTGTTTGCTTCAAAGCCAGTAGGAGAGCATCTCAGAACTTCAGGGAAGGACTAAGCCCCCTTTTAAAAGATTCATCTAATAAACTCAGGCCTATCCTGGATAATCTTCCTTTGATTAATTCCATCATCAGATAATTAGAGACCTTATTTACATCTGCAAAATTCCTTTCACTTTTGTAATGTAGTCATGCCAGTGATATCATATTCATGGGTCCATTTCTACTGGAGGGAAGGAGATTACATATGGGTGTGTGTCAGTTATAGCTACTGTGTCTGTTATAAATGAAATCATATGGTGTCATCTCTTCTTTTGTGTCTGGATTTGTTCATTTGACAGTGTGCTTGGAAAATTTGTGTTGTTTTTGTTTGGCTGTAGTTTGTACATTTGAATTACTTTATAGTATTTAATTGTATGATAATACCAAAGATGATTTATCCATTCACGTGGATGGACATTTTGGGTTGTTTCCAGTTGGGGTTATGAATAGTGCCAACAAGGACATTCTTGTGCATACTTTTACAGGAACATACAAAATGCATTTCTGATGGTTTATACCTCAGAATGAAGTTACTGGACCATTATGTATGTGTATGCTAAACTTGGGAGATATTGCCACACTATTTTCCAAAGTGGTTCTGTCAAGTTATAATTCCACTAAATAAAAATTCCCATTTTTATACATCCTTGCTGATACTTGGTATTTCTTTCTTCTGTAGGGATAGCCAGTTGGACCAACATTGTTATTAAAAAGGACATTTTCCTACTAACCTGATTGTTATTGTGATCCTCAGTGCATACATCTGGTTCTGAAGTCTCTGCTCCATCAGTCTACAAATATCCTTGTGCTAATATTAGACTTACTATCTATCAGAATAAATCAACTATGCTTTTCTTTTCAAGTTGTGTTATTCTTGGTTCCTTGCATTTACAGATGTATTTTAAAGATTTTATTATTTATTTATTTGTTTG
This sequence comes from Potos flavus, assembly GCA_028534135.1. Taxonomy (NCBI): domain Eukaryota; kingdom Metazoa; phylum Chordata; class Mammalia; order Carnivora; family Procyonidae; genus Potos; species Potos flavus. Next base: position 113,190 of record JAPYYM010000069.1, read on the forward strand.
TTTCAGAGAGAGAGAGAGTACAAGCAGGGGGCAGGGAGGAGCAGAGGGGAAGGGAGAGAGACAAGCAGACTCCACACTGAGCTTGGATCCAAACTTGGGTCTCTCAGGACCCTGGGATCTTGACCTGAGCCAAATCCAAGATTTAGATGCTAAACAACTGAGCCATTCGAGCGCCCCTACAGACATATTTTAGAATTAATTCATAAATTTCGACAAAACTCCCATTGGGATCTTGATTGAGGGCTTCATTGAATGCATAGAAACATTTGGGGAAATGTAGCATCACTACAATATTTGATTTTCCAAATACTGATTACCATAAATCCCTCAGTGTATTTAGGCTTTCTTTATTTTTTCTTAATCCAGTTTTATTGTTTTCTATGGAAAGCCATTTTCTGAAGCTTATTGTAACTTGGCGTCACATACATTTGCTGTTGTAAATGGAATATGTGTAAAAATTATTTTTCTATTTGCTACTGATATATAGATCCACAATTGACTTTCTATATTGACCTTGTTCCCAGCAAAATAACTAATTTTCTCTGATTATTTCTAATATTTTTGTGCAATTTAAAGAATTTTCTACATATGTAATCATGCAATTTGTGGATAATAGTGCTTTTTCACTTTTCTCCAGTACTTATAGTTTTTTATTACTTTTACTACATTAGTGTTCAGGCTAGCACCTCTAGTAAAATTCATGATAGTGGGCATTAGTGTTGATTTTTTTTTAAGAAGGAAAGATTTTAACATTTCACCATTAAGTATGATTTTTATTGTATTTTCTCAGTATATTTTATTATATTAAGTGATTTCCATAATTGACTAAGATTTTTGTCATGTGTATATATATTGAGTTTTATCACTTTTGTTAAGAGCATCATGATTTTTGTTCCTTATTTTAAAATTCTTCCCATATTTGTACCAATGAATTTTTTCTTCAGTCAAATAAATTTGAGCTGCACTCTTTTAAGAGGAATTATAATCTCTCTCTTCTGATATCCACACAGTGCTTCTTTGAGATTCTAGCATGCCAATATCCATTGCAAATCTCCAGGGTATTCAAGCATGTAGCATTTTATAGTTTTTCAAAATAAAATTTAATTTTGAATATCTGTAGCATTGCTAAGTTCACCCTTGTGATTCTGCCTTTTTAAGGTTAACCCCCCAATTTTTAAATGTGATCCTGAGCAAACTCAAAGACCTGCATGATAACTTGGATAAATATGTAGTAGAAATCTTACCTGGCATCAGGTTTTACTAGTGATCAGCCAAGACTCCAAGAGAGAAGCAGTAACCATATATTCTCAATGTTCACCTCCACGTAGAGGATGCCCCACATCTATCACACACAGCTGCCTAAATTCCCCGCTCTTTTTCACCAGGACATGTTTTGGGTTCAGAATGATAAAAGCAAAAGGTAGATGCAGCTCAATCTACTTGCATAGTTTTTGGGGTCTATTTCACTAGCTATAACTAAAAAGCCTACATTCTTCAGCACATCTGAGGTTTGTAAATCTACAGGAAAGGGTCTATTTACAAAAAATAAACAAATAAAAATATAACCAGCATAGGTATATCCTTTTAAAAGTGTTCCTTAGAAAAGAAATCAGTACATAGCTACACCTAGAATATCCTACCAGTATATTTACATGAGTTTCTAGTTAAGGTCAAAACATTTTCACCTGCCACTGGGGATAGAAAAAATGAGGGAAAATAGTTAACATTCTACCTCTGAAGAGCTTTTTCTCTTTGATTCTCTTATAACTTAATCTATTACAGCCGATTGTTTTAGACCTTAGTGTATTATCATGACATACTATAGATTATGCCAATATTCTCACAACCCTTGAAGACCTTTAGTAGTCTGTCCAAACTTAGCCTTCACCTCTCCTATTTCATCCTGTCTTTTGAGGAAAAACCTATTCAGGCCATCATAAGTTAGGATATTCTTTCCAAAAATAGAAAGTGGCACTACTATCATCTTAGGATAGCATTTATGTCCAACTTCAATTGTAATAATATTTGGAATTTCACTTCTCTTAGAGGAAATTCCCTGAAAGTTTGAAATAAGTGATATTATTTTTCTATGTCACAACAAAATAATTCCCCTACAATAATTTACATGTATCCTCTTTTGAAATGAATTTTTGTATAATTAATTTGATGTATTACAATTTTATTAAAATATTAATATTTGTTAATTTATTTCAGCCCTAAGCAAAGAGACCTCTAAACTCTTTTTTGGGTTTGTCAAATGATTACCTTTTGTTATAGTAATTCCTAGGAACTGATAGTGGCAGCCTCAAGAATGTTATAATAAAGGATTCAACAGCTGAGACTAAGCAGGAAATAGTTTAAAGATTGACAAAGACTTAGAAAGATTTATTTATTTATTTTAGAGAGAGAGGGTGCTAGTGAGGAGGAAGGGCAGAGGGAGAAAAGAGAGGGAGAAGCAGACTCCCTGCTGAGTGGGGAGCCCAAAGGTGAATTGGGGAGGGGGAGCTTCATCTCATGACCCTGAGATCATGACCCTGAGATCGTGACCTGAGCAGAAATCAAGAGTCAGATGCTTAACTGACTGAGCCATCCAGGCTCCACTTTAAAGACTAACTAATGAAGTTTGCCCTAAGTATAGAACACAAGAAGAGTCGTAAATATTATCAGTTTATTTCCTTTAAATTTGCATTTAAAAACTTTATTTTACATTATGAGACATATTAAAAAATTCAAACGCATTTAAAAGCCTTATGAGGGGCTCCTGGGTGGCTCAGTCAGTTAAACATCTGCCTTCGGCTCAGGTCATGATCCTGGGATCCTGGGATCGAGTCCCACGTTGGGATCCTGGCTCAGCCAGGAGTCTGCTTCTCTCTCTTCCCCTCCCCCTGCTCATGCTCTCCTCTATCTCTCTAAAATATAAATAAAATCTTAATAAAATAAAAAAATAAAAATAAATAAAAACCTTATGAGAAGTTGTAGCTCTTGAAATGATCACCATTTATAGATGACTTTTTAAAAATGAAAAATATTTTTGCTGTTTTTAAAGAACTTATTGAACTTTAGTTATAGGACATCATCAAAAAATTCTGTTTAATGGAATTTGTTAAGATAAAGTAATCAAGACAGCTTTTCCTACTACATAAGAGTTTCCACATTAATTTTTTATACCTTGTATTGTAATAGATTGCCTCCACAGCTTATTTGTTCCATGACCACCTGCTCAGTTCTGCTATGTTGCACCTAAATACCTTGAATCATTGTATTAAATCATCTATAGAGTCTTCTGAAATGGAATATATCTGAGAAAGAAAGCAAAGATTAGAAATGCAAATGATCTAATTGTTGCTTTGGGTGTTGTTATATTAACTTTTTCTTTCTTAATTTACTTTGTAAGAGAAAATAAGATGATTTTGAATTATTCACCACATTTCCTTTCAATGTGAGCCTCTTTTTATTGTGATTAGATTTTTACATTAAGTGTTAATGCTTTTTACTAAGAAGCAGGTTAATTGTACCGTCTATTTTCAATTAGCCCTAATAGAGTGCATGTATAGCTATGGAGTCTATTGTGCATGTCCTTATAGAAGTGAGGAAATGGAGTAAAAGCTATTATTTTTGATGTCCTGATAAATTATACTCCATATTATGTTAGATTAACAAAATGAATGACTAATGTTCCATGTACACATGAGCTGTGACAGCATTTTTGACTTTTAATAAATCTGAATACTGGCTGATAACCAATCCTTTTCTATATTAAATGCAAATTAAATCTAGATTATTTCATTACCTTTAGTCACTGGCTTCTAAACACATTATATATACATACGTATATGTGTGTGTGTGTATATATGTATATATGTGTGTGTGTGTGTGTGCGTGTATAACTGTTATTGACTTTTCTGCATTAATCAGGCAAATTCTAAAATATTTAAGTTTTTTCGTTATCTTATGAGAACATATGTGCCAAATTTTATGGGAAGATATAGAATGAAATGCATAGTTCTTAGCTTACTGAGAAATGGAATATGAACTTTTACATTTAGAATTTTGAAATACAGTTAATTATTTAACAGCTTTTATGTGTGTATATATATATATATATATAAATATAATTACATATATTCATGGAAACATCTTGAACAACAATGAAAAGTCTAATTTTTAATGGTTGCTAAGTATTAGAAAGTTATTAACTGTTTGGGAATGTTTACATTAGTTATACTTTTAAAAGGCCAAATTTTCACTTATTTTGTAGATAGTTTTAATTCAGGAACACCAATAAATCTAAAATATATCAAATAATATTACTGGAAGACATGATCACACTTCTGTAAATACTGAGGTGTTTGTTTTCTATATATCTGCTAGGGTTTTGGTTCATTTTCAAACTATGATTCAATCCTGAGTTGATGATTTCAGCCCTAGTTTGCCTTCTTTCCCTGGCAAAACAAAATTAAATGACCCCAGCAATACTGAACTTTTAAAAAAATGCTAGAATTCTGGAAAGTAAAGATATTACACTGTTCTACAAAAAACAAATTTGAGGAACATTCTCTAAAATAACTATTCTTTGAATATTTCTAATCCAGATTAATGAATTACCTGCAAATTTCAGTAGCAAGGAGGATTCTTTAAATTCATTTCAGCTACAATTTTCAAAATATATTTAATCATATAATCCATTTTTAGAGAACACCTATTGACATTTTTTTGAACTAGAGTTCTTCAAAAAATGTTTGAAAACAACTTTATAAACTTTAGAATCAATAGAAATGATAAGTTAATAACAAATCACATCAAAATGTCTATTAACATTTGAACATAGTAAAATTAGGTTAGAACTATTTTAGGTCAGCAAGATTGTCAAAACTTAAGAAAATTATTAATGCATCCATTTATGCAAAGGAGAAAAAGCACATAGTTTTGACATATTAAATGTCATTTGATAAAAACAAATATCTCCTTGTGTAAAATGTCATGTTAATAATGGAATGAAAGGAAGCTTCCTTACATGAAGAAGAGTATTAGAATAGTAAAGAAAACATCAGTTTTACTGATTAAACACTTAATCCACTGAGCCACCCAGGCCCACTAACAGTTTTTTCTTTATTGTCATTTATTCATCCAACCAAACTCATTTCCTATGAATATACTTTAAATGAGGCTTGTACTCCTGAAATTCCTCAAATGTATTTTAGCGATGTTTGTCTTAAAATTATATTAGATATAAACATATGAGAAAAATTAGAAGCAGCTATAATTCTTCAAATTCTAAAAATTGGCTTATTGGAAAACAAACTAAACTAGAAACTAAAAACCTTTCTTTTAGTCTTGGCTTTTAATGAGCTACCTCTGAGTAATCTCTATGAGTATTCCAGTCATCCATAAAATGAAGAAAATATGGTTACATATTCAGTACATTCCCCTATATATTTTAAACCTTGTGTTTCAACCTTTATATAGCTGAACCCCTAAGCAGTTGGGTTCTTTTTTTTTTAACTTGAAATCTTTAGGATAGAAATCTAAAAAATCTAAAACTCCCACCGAATTATTCAATTAAAATAATTAATGTTTTTATGTCTTCATTTGGTAACCAAATGCCTGAATTTTACCTATGACCATCCAGAATAAAAACTATATTTTCCAGTTTTTCTTAAAGCTAGATATGGTCATATGACTAATTTCTGATCAACAATATTAAAAAAAACTGATGTATGCAATTTGAGTATTGCTTTTAAAAAGAAAAATTGCGCTTTTCTTTTTTTCTTTTTTTGGGGGGGGTATTTCTATTGGATGGAATATTGAAGTGAGAACAGAAGTTGATCATCTTAATAATAATGAAATCTATAAGAATAGCTTAGCAAAAGAGAACAGAAGTATGGGCCTCCAACCATATAATCACCATAACACATTTGGCCTTTGTTTAAAGTGTTACGTGATACAGGAATAAACTTCTAGTTTCCTTAAACCGTTGATAATTTGGTCATTTTTTTTAAATGACAGACTACATTTGTATCAGTTAATGTAGTTTTACATATAGAGTAAGCATAGATAATAGGTGCCTGCTATATATTTTCTTTTTTTACTCACAACTCTCATAGTATAATGTACAGGGAGTGCAGTAATTGGTTAAATCATTTCAATATGCTGCAAAATACATGAATCAAGTATGAAAGTTAATGACTAAATCATAAGGTAATTTATTTACATGTCATTTTAAAATTTTCAAATTTACTTTTTTCATGTCAGTTATTTTCTTTAACCTGAAATAAATGTGTATGTTATTGTTATTATTAACCCTACACACACGAGAAGACAGAACCTAGATGGTGAGGAGACTTAAGCCAAATTACAGTAGTTGGGTACCATATTTACATATTTTTAAAGTATAATTACCAAAAAGAAAAATCCAGTATGGTTAAAATTGGGGGAAATGACAGACTTTAAAGCTGTCATTATCTGTCACCCAACCTAGTAAAATTATGTTTATACATTCGCCTCTAACATTTTTCTCTCTTTTCATGATAGTACTTGTTGTCATTTTGCTAATGAAACATAGATTAGAACATTTGTTATAGAACAATTTATTAGTTTAAAATGAAGCAGTATTAAAACTTTTGTTAACTCTGCTATATGGTCTTGTTTATTACAAGAACCTAATTTTATGATTATGGTAATATCTTTAATTATAAAAAGAAAATATGAAATATGCAGAAGGAAATTATATAAACAATGTTAAAGAGGAATGAATTTATCTTCTCTGGATATTGTTTTCAGATGCCCTTGTAGGGAGCTTAATCATTTCCTCTTATTTTTTTCCTAACATTCTTTATTATTAAGATATGTTTGTTTGTTTGTGTTGTATATATGTTTTATTTTATAAGAGTTCAACCACATCCAAAACAAAGGACTAGACTAGTGAACTCAATGTACTCATTATCCTGCTGCAACAATTATCACCACAGCTGAATTTAACTATGCCCTCATCAACTTCATCCTCACCAAATTATATATCAAAGCAAATTTCAGACACTATGGCATTTCATCAGTAAATATTTTGGTAAAATCCCCTAAAGATAAGCGTCTTTTTAAATGTCTCTATAATATCATTATTAAATCTAACCAACAAATATAATTGATTTTTATGCCCTATTTCCCCAGCCAAGTCATGTTTAAGTCAGTGTTTCTCAAATACTGATGTATATAAAAATTACCTGAAGACATTATTAAAAATGCACATTCTGATTCAGGAGTTCTTCAGTGGGATATGAAACTCCTTCATATGATTTTACTGCTCCTTATCACACTTTGACGTTGGAAATTATAAGTATAAAACATTCCCACATGCCCTTCATACAGACTTCCTAATTTTCAATATTTTACTGTAGTTGCTGTCTCTTTTGATTTCTCTCTCTCTCTTATTTTCTCTCCATACATTTTTATATTTTTCTGAAACGTATAAAAAAATCAGACAATCCATGATAATCCTTAAAGTACTGTTCAGTTCCTGAAAATAAGGGTACTCCTTTCATAACCATCAAAATCAACTCCTTACATAGTAATACCTCTCAAAATCAGAAAATTAACACTGGTAAAGTATGAACTTCTTAAGAGACCTCATTCACTTCTTGTGCAAGATTATATCCAAGGTCACAGGTTGCATTTAAGTGTCATGCTTCTTTAGTTAACTTCTTCAATCTGGAAATGTTCTTCAATCTTCCCTTGTTCTTTCTTGTATTTGTCTTGGATACTTTGAAAGAGTACAGGCTAGTTACTTTGCACAATATTCCTCATACTGTGTTCATTCCATGATTAGACCAGATACCTATTTGGGCAGTAATACCACAAAAGTGATGCAGTCTGCTTCTCTGTTATATAGTCTGTGTCAAGAGTCACTCAATGACCATGTATCACATTGCTCATGATATTAGTTTCAATTATTTGGTTAGTATCCACACTTTAAAGTTAATTATAAGTATTTTTTGCAGGGTGACAGTTTGAGCATATATAAATGTTCTGTTTCTCACAAAATATATGGCAAACAATTTTAGGGATAATTTTATATCAGAAAATTTATTTTGGTTCTTACATGAATTTATTTTTACCATGATGGTTATCTGATGGTGGTTTTCTAATTCAGTCATTTTTCCATAATACTAGTTGACATTATAGTGACATTTAGAATCTTTGTTTCTTTGTTTCTGCCTTCTTTTCTGAGTATGGACTCCTAAATTCTTCTTATTATTTAATGATGTACAATCCTTCACTTATTTTTATTTCTTTTAATGCTCAATTTCCCAGATTTAGTTAGTTCCTATCTATCTACATTTGACCTTCCCCATCATTCTTGGAACATTTTCCTACTTTCTGCACAACAAGATATTCCAGGGGGGTCACCACCTCACATTATACTTGCCCCAGCTCTGCAATCAGCCACTTATTTCTAAGAATCTCTAGTTTGTGTAGCTAAGGACTACGTGTGCTCTTTGCTACTGCAGTGTCATTGATTATATGTCCTCAATAAATACTGGCAGAATTAAAAGTGTTGAAAAACAATAATTTTTGTGTAATTGTTGATTAATATAAATAAAATGTTAATGTTATATATTATTATTTATATTTTCAAATAATATAATCTCTTATGTAAATGAAATCATTTACAATTATTATTTAAAATGTGTGTATTATTTAAATGTGGAAACACCTATAACAGCTATGAGGAGAGAATGAAGTATATAATTTTTAATAAGCAAAGGAAAATAAGCTATACATTGTTGACAGAAACTATATTTTTGAGACATGATTCTATTTTTAATTACAGGAGATAAATCTATAATCCGAAAAATAGGTTCTTACAAATTTTCCATATGCTTATCATAAAGTAATGTGTTTGTTAATGATGAGTAATTAAAGATTGCATCCAGTCACATTGAGTTCAACATTTTCATAAGAAAAAAGCTATTAAAATTATTTCAAATGACCAGCATAATTGTTTAAAAGAAATATGTGCTTTAATTTGTTAAACTCTAACCTTTTCTATATTACAAAAATACTTTGACACAAACACTTTACAAATGTCAGCAGAAAATCTATACTTCATTTCTTCACATTGGTTTTGTGACATTGTGTTTGCTGATATTCAACAAGGGATAAGTTGGGATTGATTTCTTCTGCCACTGCTCTTTTCTGTTGTATTATGGGAAATTAAAGGGCTGAAATGAATTGAGTCTTTTACAACCCCATAGTCACTCATGTGGGCAGACCCATGAGAGGTAAAACCTATGTGCTTTCTGGGTCTTAAAGGTCAATAGAAAGTTTAGGAATAGAACATCACTTTAAATTGGAGGAATTATCAAAATTTTAAAGTCTGTGAAGAAGGCAGGTGTTTCATTCATACTTTATAAAAATGATTTCAAAATCAAAGTGCATTTTCTCTCTTGTGTGAGATATCATGAACCTACTACCAGGCTTTCCCTAGATAAGATGCATCAAAATTAATATCAAATTCTAACCATCATCATTTAGATCATGAAAATCTTAAAGAAGCTCAAAGAGGATTCAAATATACTATTTTATTTTTATTTGCATGTATGACACATGATGTTACATTAATTTCTTATAACTAATGTATATAGTGTATATACATTATATGTATATAGTGTGTAACATAGTGATTCAACATTTCTATACATTATGCTATGCTCATCATAAATGTACCTACCATCTGTCACCATACAACACTATTACAGTATCATTGACTATATTCTCTATGATGTACCTTTTATTCCTGTGATTTACTCATTCCATAATAGGATCCTGTATCTACCACTCCTCTTCACCCATTTTGCTCATCCCCCTACCATCCTTCCTTCCAGCAACTATCAGTTTGTTCTCTGTATTCATAGGTATTCATAGGGAGCGTGTATTCATAGGTATTCATAGGGAGCCCTCTGTATTCATAGGGAGCCTGCTTCTCCCTCTCTCTGCCTACCTCTCTGCTTACTTGTAATTTCTCTCTCTCTGTCAAATAAAGAAATAAAATCTTTAAAAAAAAAAATCAACTCCCATCAAAAGCAGGACAACACCAGGACATATTGTAATTAAATTAGCAAAATATAGTGATAAAGAAAAAATCTTAAAAGCAGCAAGACAAAAGAAGTCCTTAACTTACAAGGAAAAACCCATAAAGCTAGCTGGAGATTTCTCAACAGAAACTTGGCAAACCAGAAGGGAGTGGCATGATCTATTCAAGGTGCTAAATGGGAAAACCCTGCAGCCAAACATACTCTATCCAGTAGGGCTATCATTCGGAAGAGAAGGAGAGATAAAGAGCTCCCCAGGCAAGCAAAAACTGAAGGAGTCTGTGACCACTAAATCGGCCCCATGAGAAATATTAAAGGGCTCTTTGAGAGCAAAGGAGAGATCAAAAGATACAAAGACAAGAAAGGACCAGAGAATATCTCCAGAAACAATGACAAAACAAGTAATGTCAATAAACATGTATCTATAAATAATTACTTTAAATGTAAATGGACTAAATAAATGCTCCAATCAAAAGGGGGTCAGAATGAATTAAAACAACCACCACCACAAAAAAAAAAAAAAAAGATCCATCTATATGCTGCCTACGAGAGAATCAATCTAGACCTAAGGACACCTTCAGATTGAAAGTGAGGGGATGGAAAAACATTTATCACGCAGATGGATGTCAAAAGAAAACTGGAGTAGTAATACTTTATCAGACAAACTAGACTTTTTGTTCTTACATTGTTTTTATCCTGCTTTGGTATCAGAGTAACACTGGCCTCAGAATGATTCTGAATGTGTTCCCTTTATTCCATTATTTGTAAGATTTTGATCAAATATTTTTAAATTATGGGAAAATCCAATATAAAAGAAGTAATGTATTTAATCAAGGCAAGGAAAATTTAACATGGATAGGATGGAGAATAATGGATTTATATTACTTTGAGGGTCATGTAAATTCAGTTAATTTTTGATGAAAATCTAAATTGTTACAACCTTTTTTTATGAAGGTAAATTTAGTAATATATCTCAGTCAAACTGAGGAATATTATCTTCTGTAATACAGAATTTTAATAGCTAGAAATATGCTGTTTTTATGTACTTGCAAAGTATACTGTCATATGTCTTAAGATGTTCATTGCAATATATTTTGAGTAGCAGAAAAACTATTTAATTTCACTTTCATGGAACTGGTTAAGTAAATTTTGTTACATCAATATAAAGAAATGATATATAGCTAGTAAAAATAAAGTCACTGTCATAGGCCTTAAAAGAAAAATTTCCAAAATATGTAATACTTATCATCAATAAGGGCAAGATGTGGAATGATGTATTAAATTTGCTTACTTCTGTATGAAAAATAAATACACATTATGAAATATTTTAGTTATATGTATAATTTTAGAAGGGTCTGCATAGTGATTACCTTTCAAAGAAAAATTGACATGGGAGGGAGGAATTTAATTTTTATTATACATAATTTTCCATATTACAGTTTTCTAACTAGATAGATAACTATTCTGATAAAAACAATAGTTTCAAATAAATTCAAATGATAGAATGATTTTCAGATAAAAGGTGTTGCCAAATGTTTGAATGAGAGCTGAAATAAATAATGTAAAGGTTCTGAATATTGAATTGGGTTGATGGAGTTTTATGTTCACATTTTAAGAAAACAATATACTGTGTTAGAAATAGGTATTGTTGGGGTGCCTGGGTGGCTCAGTGGGTTAAAGCCTCTGCCTTCCGCTCAGGTCATGATCTCAGGGTCCTGGGATCAAGCCCTGCATCGGGCTTTCTGCTCAGCAGGGAGCCTGCTTCCCCCTCTCTTTCTGCCTGCCTCTCTGCCTGCTTGTAATCTCTCTCTCTGTCAAATAAATAAATAAATAAAATCTTAAAAAAAAAATAGAGAAACAGGTATTGTATAGTACATAAAGTTTCATTTATACTGCATCTGAAACTAATGATGTACTATGTGTTGGATAATTGAATTTAAGTAAAAAAATAAAGATGCTTTCTACACAGAAAAAAAAAATCTTAAAACCAGTAAAAAAAAGAAATGTTTGATTTAAAAGAAATCATAGTTCAGGGGTACCTGAGTGGCTCAGTTGTTTAAGCATCTGCCTTTGGCTCAGGTCATGACCCAGGGTCTAGGGCTCCCTGCTCAGAGGGAGTCTGCTTATTCCTCTCTCTCTCTCTTCCTTTGCCCTTCCTCCGCTTGTGCTCTCTCTCTTTTACTCTCTCTCTCAAATAAATAAAATCTTTAAAAAAATCATAGTTCTTATACTTGCAAGATAATAACCAGAATAATTGATAATTAAAAGTATGCACAGTATATGAATTAGATATAAACCTACAGCAAAGAATATATTTGGATTATCATTTTTAGATGGTTGCTTCAAATGTAATAATTAGATTCAAAGAATACAAGTGAAAATGGAAATGTGCTAGATTATTCACAATTAGGTATTACTTTGTTTTATGGACCCAAATGCATTAGCATTTTGTCTAATTCCAATTAAGGTCATATGGATAAGGACATATGGATTTGCTCAAGTTAATAATAAATTCTATTCACATTAGAATTGTGTCATAGATTGACTAATTATTCCTTCTTGCTGAAGATATAAACATTTATTTGTTCTACTACCTTAAGGTTGCCAATGTTATGTGCATATTCCCCTCTACCTTTCCCAAACACCAATACACATACGAATATTTCAAATAGTAAGTTGCCAGGTATATGAAAGCAGGACATATTGTATTTTGTTAACTAAGTAAAGGCTATTATCTACTCCATATACTTCTCAATAAAATAATGGCTCTTCATATATATGCTAAAATACAATTATTTTGTAATAAAGAGTAGTAAATTTCAATTAATATTTGAAAAAATATATAAATTTTATATTTACAGAAATTTTAAATTGATTCAATCACCTACTCTAAAGTCTGCTTGATGTAGTTTGTTATGTGTATTGAACCATGTTCTTATGGAGTAGCTCAAAGAAATGATGGGCAGAAATATAGGTTGAGTAAATAAAATGATGATGTGCATAATTCACATTTTACTGTACATTTATTTAATTTAATTTCTTGTTTTCACCTGAAAAACTATAAATGAAAAAAATAAAAATAAAAAAAATAAATGTTCATGCCTTCTTTTGGCAGTGGGAAACTCCAAGCCATTATAGTATTTGAACTCACCTGCCTTTTGTTTCAGGTCCACAGGACAAGAGATCTGGAACAGCATTTCTGGGAAGATGGGCGTGTGAGTCATAAAAACTGATGTTTGAAGCTGGGGTCATGCTAGCTGTCTCTACTCTGGATCCCAAGTGACAGAGGTACAGATCTATTTTATAGTGGGGGATATGTGTGTATGTGTATGTGTGATTACATACCTTATAAATTACATACCTTATAAATCATGGATAAGGCTCATGGGGTAGGTCCTCTTGCCAGATCTGAGCACAGGCATGATAAAATCTATACATATCTTGGAAATCTGGCTTTGAAATATTATGCCACTTTTTGTATCTATGAATAGTAATGACTTAATGAAATAATAACTTGAATATGTGATTATTGAACTTCTACTTGATTCAAATTTTAGTGTTCTACACATTAACTATATGCATGTTAAAGTCCTAGGAAATGAGTCATTTGGATATTATAAATGCTACATTGAAAAATATCACCTCTTGTTAGCCTACTGCTTTTTAGGAAATTTTTTTTCTGGGTTATATGCTGATGCTAATTTTTAAAATGACATGGATCAATGACCAAGAGTTTAAGTATTTATTTCCCTGGATATATATTATCCTATTGCTTAGTAGATGTCAATGATATGATACACCTTTCTGATTAAGCGCCTGTTGAACTTTAGATTGCAATAATCAAAGACTTGTTCAATTTAAATTTTAGATTATTTAAGAAGTCTTCAGCAAAAAAGACATTATAATATGTGATGATTACTGTAGATGTTGGGAAAGAGGCTGTTAAATCCAGTGGGAATGTTCATCAGCATACTGTAATCAGCAACTAGAGAGAATGCTTAATTACAGTTATTTAGGTGACAAGTTGATGCAGTGTAGTGGTGTTGAAAGCAGAAAAGGATGCCTGGATTAACACTTGCAACATGTAAGAGGAAATGAAAACACATCAATATCAAATAAGGATCTCATTATATGACTGTTCATATTAATTTCTCCTATTCTATAAATTCCAATGCAATTCTCGCTATTACTTGCTTAAATATTTCAGTGAGAAACACAGTATTTTTTATGAGAAGTAAAATCTTAGGTATTAAAGGAAAATTATTTTATTTTATTTTGATGACTTACCTAGTATTTAGTCATTACAAAATAACATCGATTTGCCTACTTACTACCTTGCTTCAACTTCTTGGCAGTATGGAACACATGCAATTATTTCTGATTTGTTAAAGAAGATTTTATTATAATCTGTGTACTTAAAAGGAGAACACTTTAAAGTTCTTAGTCATTTATTATTCATATTATTTGTCTCAGTTTTATAAATCTAATTACTATTAGTTTCTTATAATAGCTGCTGTAACATAGAACTTCAAACTGCAGCTGGAAAACACACCTACACACACACACATTCAGTTTCTCAGTTCTGGAGGCCAAATGTCTTAAGGTGCTGACAGGCTACAATTCCATTAACTCTAGGAAAGATTTTATTTGTTGCCTTTTCCAACTTCTGGGGACTGTCAGCATTCCTGGGCTTGTAGCTGCATCACTCCAGTCTCTGATTTTGTGGTCACATTGCCTCCTTTCCTTCTTTTTGTGTCTCTTATGGAACACTTGACATGTCTTACAAGACACTTGATGCTGAATTAAGGACCCACCAGGTAATCCAGGATGATCTCCTCAAGATCCTTAATGGAATTAAATCTGTCAATACTCTTTTATCCAATAAAGTAATGTCCATACATTTCAGGGTTTAGGAGCTGGACATATCTTTTGGGCCATGATTCATCCCACTAAACAGGCTATTCTTACAATAGTATAATTGACATATATTTTTTATTAGAAATAAAACAGTTTTGAAAGCAGATGCTAATAAAATAAAACAGATTAATTAACTGAATATGATGTACATTTAAAAGTCATATTAGTAATGTCACATGTTTTAATATTGAGAATGAATGCTAATATGAAGTATATTTCTGGGTTACAGACAATTCCTGTAATGGTAAGAGAAATAAGCAGACTCGTGAACTGGCAGTCACGGTCAGAGAGAGATCAAGTCACTAACCCAGACTAACTGTAACAAATCTCTTCATATGATAAATACTAGAATGCAAACTAATAGTAATTGTGAAAGAGGTTTATTTTTAGTTTAGTTTTTTTTATTTTTTATTTTTTATTTTTTATTTTTTCCTGCTTAGAAACCTTCCATGACTCTAACATCTACAGGACGAAGACCAGACTCCTTTGGGTAACTTATGAGGCCCTCCATGGCCGTGACTGCCAGTTCCTCCACTCTCTTCTCTGGCCACACCTCTGCTAACCTTAAACTCTTCTAATACCTCTTCTAACCTTAAACTCTGCACAGGTTAAACTCCCTTGTGATTCTTCAACATGATAGCCTGTTTCATGTCTTTGTCCAGGCTATTTCCCTGGACTATGATGCCCTTACCGCCTACTCTAGGTTATCTTGGTAAAGTCTTCTTTCTCCTTTAGGTCCCAACTTATGATACCACCTCCTCTGTGAGGCCTGTCCCGATACTCAAGGCTTGGAAGCTCCTCTCCAGTGTAGTACCTCGTATACTTGTCCCATGTGGCAGTGCTTACATTATGTCATATTTGGCTTTTTAAGGTTGTGTCTATATCTTTACTCTACTGAGCTTTTTGTGGATAGGGTTCATGTCACTTTTCATTCATTTACCTTTCCCACTTAACACAGTGTCTTGCCTATAGTAGGCACTAAATACGAACTTGAGTAAAATGAATTGAGTGAAATTTTTAAAAACTCACTGAATGAAATAAATAAATGTAACTTTAAAAAACAGTATCTTTGACTCAAAAGATGCACTAATAAAGAAATCTTGAATCATTACTAGAATCATTACTATAAACTCAAAACATACAAGATAAATTATAGAATGAACTCGTTATGTAAAATCTGAATTTAAAACAGATAAGGTAATATTATTACTCATTTCAGTTTGCAAAAAGTACACACAGAGCTGTGATAAATTATATTTACCTAATATTTCAGAGTTTTCAAAGGATACTTATATACTCTATTTCATCTGTCTTTTTTTAAGATTCCACATATGAAAGAGATTATATAGTATTTTTTTTTATCTATCTGACTTATTTCACTTAGTTTAATGCCCTCGAGGTCCACCTATGTTGTCACAAATGGCAAGATTTCATTCTTTTTTTTAGGATGAATACTATTGTAGGAAGAATAATAATTATCACAATTTCTTTATTCATTCATCCATTGATGGACACTTAGGTTGTTTCCATATCTTGACTATTGTGAATAATGCTACAGTGAACATGGGGGTGCAGATATGTATTTGAATTTATGTTTTCATTTTCTTTGCATAAATACTCAGTAGTGGAATTGCTGGATCGTATGGTAGCTCTATTTTTAATATTTTCAGCGCTGTCCATACTATTTTCCATAATGGCCGTACAGATTTATATTCCTACCAATGATGTACAGGGGTTCTCTTTTCTCCGTATCCTTACCAGCTCCTGTTATTTTTTGTCTTTTTGATAATAGTCATTATCAAATCAGTGGTTTTGATTTGCATTTCTCTGATGATTAATGATGTCGAGTATCTTTTCATGTACCTGTTGGCCATCTGTATTTTTTTTTTTAGGAAAAATGTCTATTTAGATCTTCCACCCATTTTTCAATCGTATTGATTGAGGGTTTTTGTTTTGTTTCTTTTGTTTGTTTTTGCTGTTGAGTTGTATGAATTCTATATATATTTTGGATATTGGCCCTTTCTCAGATATATGATTTGCCAATATTTTCTCCCATTCAGTAATTTGCCTTTTCTTTTTGTTGATGATTTCCTTTGCTGTGTAGAAGCTTTTTCATTTGTTGTAGTCCCACTTGTTTATTTTTGCATTTGTTGCTTTTACTTTTAGTACCAGATTAAAAAATCATCACCAAGACTTTCGTCAGAGAGCTTACTACCTATGTTTTCTTCTAAGGTTTTTATGGTTTCAGGTCTAAGTTTAAGTCTTTAATCCATTTTCAATTAATTTTTGTGTTTGGTGTAAGGTGGTAATTTAGTTTCATTCTTATGTATGTGGCTATCAAGTTTTCCCAACACTATTTATTAGAGACTATCATTTCCCTATTGTATATTCTTATCTCATTTGTTTTAAATTAATTGACCAAATATCCATGGGTTTGTTTCTGGGCTCTCTTTTCTGTTGCATTGATCTGTCTTTCTGTTTTTATGTCAATATCATAATTTTTAATTACTTCAGCTTTAGAAATCAGGGAGCATGATACCTTTAGCTTTGTTCTTCTCTTGAAAGCTTGCTTTGGCTTTTTTGGATTTTCGGTGGTTCCATATAAATTTTAAGATTATTTGTTCTATTTCTGTGAGAAATGAATTTGGAATTTTGACAGGGATTGCATTGAATATGTAAATTACTTTGGGTAGCATGGGTATTTTAATGAAATTATTGATTTTTCTAATCCATGAGCATGGACTATCTTTTCATTTATTTGTGTCATCTTCAAATTCTTTTATTAATGTCTTATAGTTTTCAATATACAGGTCTTTCACTTCCTTGATTAAATTTATTCTTAGGTAGTTTATTCTCTTTGATGTAGAGAGAGCCTCCCTTTTTATTGTTTTTATTAACTTTTATTAACTTTATTAATCATTTCTATTTTGGATCATGCTTAATACTCCTTTCTAGTTACCATCTACTCCCCAACTGAATAAAATTTGGAGACTGCTAAGGTACTCTCAAGCTTTCCTTTATATAGTTTCTCTTTTAGGGATGACTTCCATTGATATAGTTCTAATTATTACTCTATGAATATAAATAACAAGATGTACTCTGTACTTTTTTTTTATTAACATTTAATGTATTATTTGCCCCAGGGGTACATGTCTGTGAATCATCAGGCTTACACATTTCACGGCACTTACCATAGCACATACCCTCCTCAATGTCCATAACCCAGCCAACCTATCCCCACCCCCCGACCCCCCAGCAACCCTCGGTTTGTTTCCTGAGTTTAAGAATCTCTTCTGGTTTGTTTCTGTACTTTTTAATTCAAATGTGAAGGCCTTTCTGTCATTTGAAACTTACTATTTTCAATACTCAACCTACTATCTTTGTAAATAAAGTTGTTCTTTATCTGCATTGACTGTTTTGTTTTTACAAAGTTCTTAAAAATGTATGTTGATTTATATGGATACAGTTAGAGTCACACACGATTAACATTCACTTATTTTCACTGAAAGATGAAAAATATTTAGTATAGGAATGATCTAAGACAAATGTTTCTATTTATTAATTTTCTGTGTATTTTAATTCTAATATATTTATACCAGAAGTATGTTGATATTATACCAATTTGATTTGAACTGAATTTAGTTGCTTTTATCTTTTGAAGTGTGTGTGTATTTACCTTTAGGTAACTTTTAAATAGAAATTATAGGTATATGAACCGACATATAGATATTTTTTTTGGACCAGGTTATAAAAACAACTTTTCTGAATTTGCATTAGAGTCTTCACTGAGTGAAGTAAAGGAGCATTGCTTAAAACATTGTTAAATTTGGTTACTGAATAGCACTAAAGAAATGTGTCTACAATTGATGAAAGTTACATTTTCCTCTTTTTAAAAATATGTGTAAATCTTAAAATTGCTTTATTCATATTTTGAGACATCCATCTACTCAAACTTCTAGGTTTAGCTTTTTTAGAAAGTGAGGTATAGGCTTGGAAAATGTTTTAAAGCTACTTAGATTATTTATAAAGAAAACTATGCTTTCTTTTTTTTTTTTAAGATTTTATTTATTTGACAGAGAGAGACATAGCAAAAGAACACAAGCAGGGGGAGTGGGAGAAGCAGGCTCCCCGCTGAGCAAGGAGCCTGATGTGGGGCTCCATCCCAGGACCCTGGGATCGTGACCCCAGCCAAAGGCAGACGCTTAACGACTGAGCCACCCAGGCACCCCTGCTTTCTTTTTTTTTTTTAAAGAGAATATTTAAATAAATTTTAACATAATGTTCTATATTTCATTCCATTTTACCACCTTAGAATTTTCATGTCATTATTGTATTTTTGCATACTTAATGGAGAAAGAATTAAGAGCTTGGGGATGTTATTTATATTTCAGACTTCTAAGAAAAAATTAAAATGTACATACATATTAACATGGGATAAATTTTATTTTATTCCTTTTTTTTTTAAAGATTTTATTCATTTACTTGACACAGAGAGAGAGATCACAAGTAGGCAGATAGGCAGGCAGAGAGAGAGAGGGGGAAGCAGGCTCCCCGCCGAGCAGAGAGCCCGATGTGGGGCTCGATCCCAGGACCCCGAGATCATGACCTGAGCCGAAGGCAGAGGCTTTAACCCACTGAGCCACCCAGGCGCCCCAAGTTTTATTTTATTCCTAATGTTTATTGCATTGGAAAGCAATTTCAGATGCTTATAAGAAATGTAAATATAATAGTACATTTTTTTGTTTTTTAAATGATTTATAATATTTAAATATAAATATTTCAAAAAAATAATAACATTTCATTTAAATACCTTATTATACTATAGAAGGAAGATTATGCAATCTTCTAGATCCTCAGTTTGATCTCTGCTACTTTTTACTCATATGATATCAAACATCTTAATTATATTTTTTGAAACTGGAAAATTCTAAGTATTTATTTAGAATATTTAGTGAAATATATTGGATGTATTGATTCATTCTTTCTATAAATAGATATTCAACAACTATAATGTACTGTGTTAAATACGTGTTAATTTAAATTCTTGGTTTGCAGAAGTGGATCACTTTTAAAATGGGAGACTTTCGGGGAAAGATAATATGTTTTCTAAATAATTAAAATATATGGGCATTGCTGATTGTATCATATATTAGGTAATGTAACTAATTTTTCTATAGGTTTGGAAAGGATTTCATGAACTGAATTTTTTTTTTTTTTCATGAACTGAATTTTAAACTCTCATAGGAAAATAAGGTGTTTTCTTTATGTTTGGGGATAGCTGTACATGTGAGAGCACAGGTTTTTACACAGAGGAGAAATATTTGCAAAGAAATACAAATACAAAACTGTATATTATGCTTTACAAAATATGATGTCCTATTTAATATAAAGTGTTTCATTCACAATTCCAAAATCAACAAAAGCTGTATCTATTTTGTTGGCAAAAACCAAAATCCTACCTGAGTCAACATATCCGTTCGTTTTTTTTCCTTAGTTTTTATTTAAATTCCA
>JAPYYM010000690.1:0-14399 GCA_028534135.1 Potos flavus
CAATGGTAAAGATTACATCAATAAGTAAAGGTAAGAGGGTCGTGAATTCAGGAAACAGCTTGTAGCTCTGCTCAGTGAGAGTATGGGGATGGGCGCTGGGGGTGGGAGCATAGGTGAGCTGAAGGCTATTGGGAGGAGCCTGGAAAGATAATTGAGGAGAGATTGTGAAAGCTATGAATATCATGGAGAAAATCTTTGACCTGAATTTCATATGCAGTAGGGAAACATGAAAACCTTTTAAGTAGGAGATGGGTATTTTCCTGGCCTTATAGAGTAGCAGAGATGGAAGACCATAACATTAATTTTGAGTTTATTGAGTTGTCCAAATAAGAGATGCTAGGGGGTGGGAGAATGGCATCAATGGACGTGGAGAAGAGAGGATGAATTTCAGAGAAGAGAGTACTCTTTCCCTTGAGAATCTGCCTCCCACAAATAAAAAGGCAAATCTGTTCAACAAAGTTATTAAGACTATGAGAATTTGAGCCATTAAAATTGGTCATACACTAAGTCACAAAAAACCATCAGTATTTTTTTCCCTTTTGTAGAACAAGTTCATATACCACAGTGCACTAAAGTTGCATTAGTAACATACAGTGTAGAAAAACCCCAGACCTTTATTAAAAGCTCATAATTATTTAATCAAAAAAATTGCAAAATTAGACTATTTACAACATACTGAAAGTGAAAGCCTTATCTATTAGAAGTATAGGATAAAGTCAAATCTGTACTCAGGAAATTTTATAGGTTCATTTTCCTTTATTTAAAAAGAGTTCAGGGGCGCCTGGGTGGCTCAGTGGGTTAAAGCCTCTGCCTTTAGCTCAGGTCATGATCTCAGGGTCCTGGGATCGAGCCCCGCATCGGGCTCTCTGCTCGGCAGGGAGCCTGCTTCCCCCTCTTTCTCTGCCTCTCTGCCTACTTGTGATCTCTCTCCTCTCTGTCAAATAAAGAAATAAAATCTTTAAAAAAAAAAACAAAAAAAAAAACTTTACATTAAAAAAAAAAAATAATAAAAAGAGTTCAATTCAAAAAGTTAGGGAAAACAAAGTAAATATATGGAACCCAAGAGCAAGAAAATAATAAAGATAAACTTAGTTTGAAGATAATTAAACAATTGAGTTCATAAATCTATGAGCTGATTTTTTTAATTAATGAAATAATTGGACATCTGATAAACCAACAAAAGGGAAATGTGAATATATCAAATTAAGACTAATAAAGAGATATCAGTATAGGTAAAATGAATTTTTTTTAAAGATTCATTTATTTATTTGAGAGAGAGAGAGAGCTAGTACATGAGCAGGAGGGAGGTAGAGGGACAAGGAGACTCCCTACTAAGTGGGGAGCCCTACCTGGGGCCTGATCCCAGGACCCTGAGATCATGACCTGAGCCACCCAGGCAACCCAATAGAAACTGTAAAATTCTTAATTAAAATGCCTCACCATTTTAATATGTGATTCTTACTATGTAACTCTTACATAGTTACTATTGTAACTCTTACATAGTAAGAATTAAGAATTAAAGAAAATTATGAACATCACAAGAGAAAATGGGCAAAGAACTCAGAAAATTCACAGAGGATATAAAATGGCTAATTAGAGTATGAGAAAAATGTCAAACTTCACAAATAATCACATCTTTTCAAATTAGCTACAGGTTTTTAAAGATAATAGGTAGCGCTGATGAGGATAAGGGGAGACATTTTCCTATGCCGTGGGCGGGAGCGTAAATTACTCTGCAGAAAGTTTATGTCAATTTGTCAAACTTCAATGAGTGTTTTACACAACTTCCCATCCTTTCATGCAGTAATTCCACGAATAGAAATATTTCTGAGGAAATAGCTGGAGAAGAGAATAAAGATAGAAAAATGTTAATTGAAAATTTTATGTGATAGTAAAATTGGAAATAATCTGAATGTGCAATATTAGGGAAATGGCTAAATTATGGTTAAGTCCCTATAACTGATTATTGGGTAGCCACTGAAATTGATGTTATGGTAACAATGACATTTATGCCAATATGAGTATGCTTGCGTGTTTATATAGACTTTTGTTTTTAATTAATAAGACCACCCTGTATACGCAGTTTATAAAGGAGAAGGATATTCTGTGCTGCCTGAGGGACAAACAGAATTCCTAAAGATGTATTTCCTGATCACAGCTCAGCAAATGAGACCCAAATGAGATACCACAAGCTGCTAAGCAGAATCTCTCTTAGAGATGCCAATTCCAGAAAAGCTAAAGAATGCTTTAGGTTAAAACTTTGCCTTGTCTCTCTACCAAATGCATTGCATCAAATCCACTAAAAATTAAATCTGTCTAGAGTTTGAACCTCCTTGTGGTAGATGATGCTATTTAAAGCATGTTTTGGGGGCGCCTGGGTGGCTCAGTTGGTTAAGCGTTTGCCTTCAGCTTTCAGCTCAGGTCATGATCCCAGAGTCCCAGGATCGATTTCCACACAGGCTCCCAGCTCAGCAGGGAGTCTGCTTCTCCCTCTCCCTCTGCCCTCTCATCTTCTCTCTCACTCTCTCAAATAAATAAATAAAATCTTTTTAACCAAAGTTAAAAAATAAATACAGCATGGTTTGAGTGCTTTCTCTGTGCTGGAATCATAAAATTTATAAACCAGCAGGAGGCCTTGGAAATTAACATCATGTGTCTTGAATCATTCTATTGTTTCATCATAGATTGTAGGAGTTCACTGCTGCTGCTTTGAAACAGGGGTCCTCATTGCATATTCAAGTCGAATACATGCAATATTGCAGATAAATTGCTGCAGTTAATTGCCATGGGTAAATCTTTAAAAACAATTCAAGCGTCTGAAGGTTAATAAAATCAGGTAATTAACAATAAAGCAGGATGTTGTCCTCATAAACTGCCTGGTGCTGATTAGCACATGTGGATGAAAGCCTGTCATTTCCTTTAAGTGCTGTGACACTATCTGTCTTCTAATTAAACTGCCATGGCTGCATTGTCCAAATACAAAGAAAAATGGGAATAATGGTCAGGGACTTAAGAGGTTCTTTGCACGTGAAGCAGACATTTGAGCTCATGCTCGAGGTCCCGGGGACACAAATGATCATTAAACCCTCTTATGGCTTGCTTAGCCACCTTACTAATGAGGATGTTAAGAGGTGCAATGGAGAGAGCCTCATTAAGAATGCCCTACCACTAACAAGTCCCCACTGCCACAAGCCCCAGGGCGGCCACAAGGCCCTGACCACCCTTCCCACTATGTTAGTAATGCATACTTCTTGCCTTGTCATCTTCACAAATGGTAACTACCTGTCAACAAAAATAAGCTAGTCCTGGACTCTGGCCCAGCCGCCCCTGGGAATACCAGCATCATCTCACTCACAATGGATGAGCTCTGCTGAGTCTCACACTTCTTCGCACAGTTAACTCTCAGCTTGAGTCAAAGCGGCCAGAACCTGAGCACAAGCATTTGAGAATGACTGGCTGTTCACATTTCAGAATGATTCTAGGGCCTCTGTTTCCAAGAAACACTTAGGAGACCAAACCAGGGACAATTACCCAGGTACGATGCTATCTCTTCAAAGATGCATTTTTTTTAATTAAGGAAAAATTCACAAAACATAAAATTAAACATTTTGACCATTTCAAAGTATACAATTCAGGCCGACTCTTGATTTTGGCTCAAGTCATGATCTCAGGGTCCTGAGATCGAGCCCCCACCCACGTCAGGCTCTACACTGGGCATGGAGCCTGCTTAAGATTCTCTCTCTTCCTCTGCCTCTTCCCCCTGCCCCACCTCCGCTCCTGCTTTCTCTCCCTCTCTAAAAAAATAATAATTAAAAAAAATAAAAGTATACAGTTTAGTGGTTTTTAGTATATTCAAGAGGTCGTGCAAATATCACCACTAATTCCAGAACTTTTTCATCATGTCACTCCCCATTCCGTCTTACCCCTAAGCCCTGGCAACCACCAGTCTGCATTCCATCTCTATAGATTTGTCCATTATAGACATTTGCTATAAATCAGTCATAAATTATGGTTTCTTTTGAATCTGTCTTCTATCCCTTAGCATAATGTTTCCAAAGTTCATCTATATTGTAGTATATAGAACTTTGTGCCTTTTTTTATGGATAAATAATATTTCGTTGTCCGGATATACCACAATTCATTTGTCCATTCATCAGTTGTTGGAGATTTGGGTTGTTCCCACTTTTGGGTTATTATGAATAACGTTATGAACATTCGTGTACAAGTTTTTGAGTGGATGTATGTTTTCAGTTCTCTTGGGTATATACCTAGGAGTGGAATTCCTGGGTCACATGATAGTTCTGTACTTAACTTTTGAGGAGCCACCAAATTGTTTTCACAGTGACTTCACCATTTTACGTTCCCACCAGCAAAGTAGGAGAGTTCTGATTTTTCCACATTTTCACCAACACTTGTTATGATCTGACTTTTTGAGTCTAGCCATCCTAGTCGGTGTGGAATATCTCTTTGTGGTTTTGATTTGGATTTCTGTAGTGATTAATAATGTTGAGCATAGAGGGCGTCTGGGAGGCTCAGTGGGTTAAGCCTCTGTCTTCGGCTCAGGTCCTGATCTCAGGGTCCTGGGATCGAGCCCCTCATTGGGCTCTCTGCTCAGCGGGGAACTTGCTTCCGCCTCTCTCTCTGCCTGCTTCTCTGCCTACTTGTGATCTCTCTCTCTGTCAAATAAATAAATAAATAAAATCTTTAAAAAAAAATAATAATAAATAATGTTGAGCATATTTTTTTGTGCAAACTGGCCAACTCACAAGCCGGAGATGGAGAGTCACATGCTCTACTGACTGAGCCAGCCAGGTGCTCCTCTTTTCACTTTCTTAATGGTATCTTGATAGTGCCCTTGATGCACAAGATTTTATTTTGATGAAGTACAATTTATCAGTTTTTTGTTGTTGTTACTTGTGCTGTTGGTGTCATATCTAGGAAACTATTGCCAAATCAAAAGTCGTAAAGATTTACTCCTTTTTTTTTCTAGGAGTTTTATAGTTTTAGCTTATATGTTTAGGCCATTAATCTATTTTGAGATAATTTTTGTAGATAGAGCAAAGTAAGGGTTCCACTTCATTCTTTTACATGTGGATATCCAGTTGTCTTGGCATTATTTGTGAAAAGGTTATTTTTTTCTCCATTGTGTGGTCTTGGCACCCTTGTCAAGAATAGGTGGGCCGTAAACATATGGTTTTAATTTCTGGACTCACAATTCTATTTCATTGTTCTATATGTCTAGCCTTATGTCAGTAACATAGTATTTTGATTATTCTAGCTGGTACTAAGTTTTGAAACTGGGAAGTCTGAATCTTCCAATTTTTTTTCCCCCAAGATTGTTTTGGCTATTCAGGGTCCCATGTAATTCCATCTGAATTTTAGAAACAGCTTGTTCACATCTGTGAAAAAGGATGCTTGAATTTTGATGGATATTTCTCTAAATCAATAGATCAATTTTGGGAATGTTGCCCTCTTAACAATTTTAAGTCTTCCAGTTCATGAGCATGAACTATTTTTCCATTAATTTCCATTATTTAGGTATTCTTTAATTTTTTTCAACAGTGTTTTGTAGTTTTCAGTGTACAAGTCTTACACCTTCTTGGTTAAATTTATTCTTAAGTATTTTCTATTCTTTTGATGCTAGTATAAATGGAATTATTTTCTTGATTTCATTTTTGGATTGTTCATTGCAAAGTGTTTAGAAATACAACTAATTTTTGTTTGTTGATCTTGTATCCTACAGCTTTGCTGAATTCGTGTGTTAGTCCTAATAGTTTTGTGTGTGGTGGGGGGGTTGGTTGGGGTGTATTTTTTAGGGCTTTCTATATATAAGATCATATCATCTCTGAATAGAGAAATTCTTCTTTCTTTCCAAAGTGTATGCATTTTATTGCTTTTTCTTGCCTAAATGCCCTGGCTAGAACTTTTAGTACATTGCTGAATAGAAATGGCAAGAGTGGTCATCCTTGTCTTGTTCCCTATCTTAGGGAGTCACCATAAGATATGATGTTAGTTGGAGGATTTTTGTAGAAACTCCTTATCAAGTTGAGAAAGTATTCTTCTATTTCTAGTTTGATAAGTGTTTTTATCATGAAATGGTGTTGGATATTGTCAAATGTTTTTTTCTGCATCAGTTGAGATAAGCATGGGGGTTCCCCCCCGACTTTATTCTATTAGTGTGGTGTATTACATATACTGATTTTTGTATGTGAACCACCTTTGCAGTCCTGGGTTAGACTCCACTTGTTCATACTGTATAATCCTTTTAATACACAGCTTGATTCAGTTTGCTAGTATTTTGTTAAGGATTTTTGCCTCTATATTCATAAGGGATATGAACTTTTCTTTTCTTGTGATGTCTTTGGCTTTGGTGTTGGGAGTTGTTGGCCTAATAGAATAAGTTAGGGTATGTTCCCTCGTCTTCTATTTTTTTGAAGAGTTTGGAAGGATTGGTGTTAATTCTGCTTTAAATGGTTGGTAGATTCATTAGTGAAGCCATCTGGTCCTGGACTTTTCTTCGTTGGAAGCTTTTGAATACTGATTCAATATCCTATTATAGATCTGTTCAGGTTTTCTATTTCTTCTTTGGGTCGGTTTGGTAGTTTGTGTGTTTCTAAGAATTTTTCCATTTTATCTATGTTATTCAATTCGTTGGCATACAACTGTCCTTAGTATCCTGTTTGTCAATGTTGTTGATCTTTACAAAGAACCAACTTTTGGTTTCATTGATTCTCTCTACTGTGTTTCTATTTTCTGTTTTATTTATCTCCACTTTAATCTTTATTATTTTCTTTCTTCTTCTTGCTTTGGTTTTAATTTGTTCTTCTTTTTCTAGTTCTTTAAAGTTGAAACTTAGACTATCGATTTGAGATCTTTCTTCTTTTTAAAGTAGGCATTTATACTTAGAATTCTGCTTTGAGTGCTGTCTCTCATAAGTTTTGGTATATTAAGCTTTCATTTTTACTCATCTCAAAGTATATTCTAATTTCCCTTGTGATTTCTTCTTTGACTCATTGTTCAAGAGTAAGTTATTTAATTTTCCGGGCTTCCTTCTGTTACAGATTTCTAATTTAATTCCATTGTGGCCAGAGAAGATACTTGTATGACTTTAATCTTTTTAAATTTATCGAGACTTTTGTGACCCAATATATGGTCTATTCTGGAGAACTTTCCATGTGTACATGACAAAAATGTGTATTCTGTTATTGAATAGAGTGTTCTATATATGGCTGTTAGGCCTCGTTGGTTTATAGTGTTCAAATTCTAGATTTCTTTATTGATCTTCCATCTAAGTGTTCTATCATTAATGAAAGTGGGGTATTGAAATCTCTAGCTGTTGTTGAACTGTTCATTTCTCCCTTCAATTCTGTCAGTTTTTGCTTCACAGATTTTGGGGCTCTGTTCTTGGGTATACATTTGCTTGTAATTGTCATATCCTCTTGATAAATTTATCATCTAATGACTATATAACATCCTTCTTTATCTGTTGTAACAGCTTTTGTCTTAAAGTTTATTTTGTCTGATATTAGAATAGCCATTGCAGTTCTCTCTCTCCTTCTCTCTGTTTTTTTGTTTTTTGTTTTTTTTGGGGGGGGCAGGGAGGGGCAGAAGGAGAGGAAGAGAGAGAGAATCCTAAGCAGGCTCCACACCTAGCACGGAGCTCGCCGACCGGGGACTCCATCTCACAACCCAGCGTTCATGACCTGAGCTATAATCAAGAGTCCCACGTTTAACCGACTGAGCCACCCAGGCTCCCCACTCCCATTCTCCTTTGATTACTATCTGCATGGAATATCTTTTTTCACTCTTTCAATTTTTTTTTTTAAGATTTTATTTATTTATTTGAGAGAGAGAGAGAGATCACAAGTAGGCAGAGAGGCAGGCAGAGAGAGAGGGGGAAGCAGGCTCCCTGCTGAAAAGAGAGCCCGATGTGGGGCTCGATCCCAGCACCCTGAGATCATGACCTGAGCTGAAGGCAGAGGCTTTAACCCACTGAACCACCCAGGCGCCCCTCACCCTTTCAATTTCGATCTATTTGTGTCTTTGACTCTAAAACGAGACTCTTATAGGCAGCATACACTTCATTCAAAAAGCAGTTTTTGAATACTTTGTGCAATTAATTAGGCTCTGAGTAAGAGAGTTCCTGTGTTCAGGAACTTAAAATCTTATAAATATTTCATAAAATGGGGTATAAATAAAAGTGCTTTGGTGGGAGCATTCACTTTGTGAAAATCCACCAACCTTTAGGGAGACTTTTGCCCTTTTCTTATACTTCAAGGAAAAGTTCCCTCCAAGAAGCACTTTGGGAATTCAATATTGGAAAAAGTTATTTTCAGCTGAGAGAATAGGGGAATGCCTTCACTGGGAAACTGACTTTCAAAAGGCTTTATGTTCTATTGTTACTGAGAGTTCATCATAATCAGGATAAGTGGCTTTATTTTCATGGAAGCTGACGATACCATTATCTCCATCACATCATCATCATCATATCGTCATTGCTGCTGCTTCCTTATGCCAGTACCAAGCATCATCTGCTTCTTTGTGCATATCAACCTACTGAATTCTCAAAGCAGCCCTAGGAAGTAGGTTACTATTATTGTCTTTATTTGACAGAGGAAAACTTGAGACACAGTGAAGTTCCCTAAGTGGCAGAGTCAGAATACAAACTGCTCCATACAGCTTATCTTATAAAGAGTATCAGTTCTCAAAGTGTGGTTCAGGAACCCTCAGGGGTCCCAAGACCCTTTGTGGGGGAGGGCAGTTCACAGATCAAAACTATATTTATAATAATACTAAGACATTATATGCCTTTTTCACTTTCATTCTCTTGAGAGTGTACAGCGCAATTTTCCAGAGACAAATGATCTGTGCTATCACAACAGATTGAATGCAGAAGCAGATATGAGAATCCAGCTTTCTTCTATTAAGCCAGACACCGAAGAAAATTTTAGAAGTGGGAAACAATGCCACTCTTCTCACAACGTTTTTTTGTTTTGCAAAATAGAGTTATCGTTCGCGAATTGTATTGTTCCTGTTAACATTTAGTGGGCTTATTATTGCTTTTAATAAATTAATAAATATTTAAAATTTTTGTTTCAGTTCTTCAGATAAATATAGACACAATTCACATGCATAAAAGCACTTTGGAGTCCTCAGTCATTTATAAAGAGTGGAAAAGTGTCCTAAGATCACAAAGTTTGAGGATCACAGCCCCATGCTGTTAGACTCTAGGGCACTAGCCACCGAAAAGCTGGTTTTGCGAGGACAACAGCAGCTTTGGAGTCTGACTCACCGCTGAGACCTGGCACAGAACAGTTTATCCCTTCCTTTTCTTCTGTGACCTTGGACATACTGCCTCCATCCTGGGAGAGCCATGAGCATTCCATGAGAAAGCCGACTGAAGGCTTAGCTCGTAGTAAGCACCCGATTAGTGACATTGAACCGGACCTTGTTTTTCTGTTATCCCCAGGTGATGGACTTTTACTGCCAGTCTTGCGAGACCGCCATGTGTCGGGAGTGCACTGAGGGGGAGCATGCGGAACACCCCACAGTCCCCCTCAAGGACGTGGTGGAGCAGCACAAGGCCTCCCTCCAGGTCCAGCTGGACGCCGTCAACAAAAGGTGCACACGCCTCCCCCAGACTCCCGACTGGCTGTGCGTGAGGCTTGGCCTCGGGATCTCCGGCCTCAGTAGGATAATAGGTTCATGCTCCCCAAATAAATTCTCCTTTGATGGTGGGTCTGTAGTCATAAACTAGTGCGTGATAAGGGTCATCCCCTGCCTCTTGGTAAAATTCCAACCTCCTTATGATAGGAGTGGTGGCATTTTTTTTTTAGTACCTTGGAATGATTAAATGAATGAAATACGTTCAAGGAAAATGCTCTCGGGAGATCCCTGAAATCCGTGCCAGAAACCAGGCTCTCTGAGGAGTTTCCTTAGCTGCTCTTCTTGACATATACTGGACCATTGTGTTAACTGTCCCTGGCTCGTCTCTGTTTGAGCCTAGCAACATGGTACCGACCAGTGATTGTTCAATTTTCCTTATGTTTCCCTGCTTCCAGCCTTTCTCTTTGGCATGGAAATGAGGGGACAGAGTAGCCGTGTGATACATGAGAAAGCCCAAAGAGAGGAAGTAAACAACCAGCTGAAAAGTAGTCATCACTGACAGTTGTAGTGAGAAAAGTGTGGCTATTCTATAATAATTAAAGGAACTTGGAAGCTTGCAAAACGTTCCCAGGAAACTCAGGAGTCTGGATCAGTTTTTCATATGATTAGGTGAAAAGATACAGCTATATATTTAGAACAGTGGTTCTCAATTGTGGGCAGTTATACCCCCCGGAGACATTTGGCCATGCCTGGGGAGTTTGGTGTCACAGTTGTGTGTGGGGGTGCTGTTGACATCTGGCAGAAGACAGGAATCTGTTAAACATCCTAGGACACACAGGATAGTCCCCTGCAACAAAGAAGCATGTGGCCTATAATGTTACAATGTCAAGTTCGAGAAGGCTTGCTTCAGAGTGAGGAGAAGCCATGGTGTTTAGAGAGCCTCAAGGCTTTGTACCATCAATTATTAAAATTAGATGATTGATTAGATGAAGTAGACGTGGACCCTCAAAGTCTCTTCTCTCAAAAGCAGTTAATTATGTCATGTCTTATTCATTCTGTTCTTCAGTTATTACTTTCTTGAAGATGATGAAAGGCAAAGAAAATGTTTTTCTTGACAAAACATAGTGTTTAGATAGATGTGTCACTGTTTCTGGGTTGATGTTAAATAATGATCTTTAACGACTGTCCTCCAGGCTCCCAGAAATAGATTCTGCCCTTCAGTTCATCTCAGAAATCATTCATCAGTTAACCAACCAAAAGGCCAGCATTGTGGATGACATCCACTCTACCTTTGATGAGCTCCAGAAGACTCTGAACGTGCGCAAGAGTGTGCTGCTTATGGAACTGGAAGTCAACTATGGCCTCAAACACAAAGTAAGGTTCCAGCCATTCTCATAGATACCCTGTAAGAGACATGGTATCCTGGGCACTTCTCTGCACTAGCTTACTGTGTTCTAATAATAGCAAAGGGGACTCAGATGGGTCCTTAAGTGTCACTGTTGCATAGTAAACAGTAGTTTTCTTTTTTTTAACATTTTATTTATTCATTTTAGAGAGAGAACAAGCACAGCGGGGCGGAGAGGGGCAGAGAGAGAGGGAGAAGCAGGCTCTGCCTTGAGCAGGGAGCCTGATGCCAGCTTGATCCCGGGACCCCAGAATCATGACCCCAGCTGAAGGCAGATGCTTAA
This sequence comes from Potos flavus, assembly GCA_028534135.1. Taxonomy (NCBI): domain Eukaryota; kingdom Metazoa; phylum Chordata; class Mammalia; order Carnivora; family Procyonidae; genus Potos; species Potos flavus. The sequence continues at coordinate 11,295 of JAPYYM010000690.1, forward strand.
CCAACTGAGCCACCCAGGCGTCCCAACAGTAGTTTTCATTTAATGGCACATCCAGCTATTTTTTTTCCTTCCTCTTTTCAGCAAAGTTCTATGATTCTGTAACCATAAGGACCTATTTATAATTTGACACGACAAGATTGAATATAAAGTCATGTTTTCAGGATTTAGGGTTAAGCTGGATTATTTTCCTTCCTTAATTATCATGTCTAATAGTCTCTTAATTGCTCTCTCATCCACACCAACCTGTTAGTCAACTTCCAAGAGAACCCTGACTGCGGCCTTTAACATGTTCAATCACAAAAGCAGGGATCAAAAGCTTCTGCTATTTGGGTGTGGAGGGTTTTCATTTGTCTGGTTTCTTTCTTTCTTTCTTTCTTTCTTTTTTAAGATTTTATTTATTTATTTATTTGACAGAGAGAGAGAGAGAGCGCGCGATCACAAGTAAGCAGAGAGGCAGGCAGAGAGAGGGGGGGAAGCAGGCTCCCCGCGGAGCAGAAAGCCCGATGCGGGGCTTGATCCCAGGACCTCGAGATCATGACCTGTGCTGAAGGCAGAGGCTTTAACCCACTGAGCCACCCAGGCGCCCCCATTTGTCTGGTTTCTGTTCCTTTAGGTGGCAACGGGGGAATTGGGGACCTTACGGAGAGATACTGAATAATGAATATTTCGGATGCCGGGCATAGCAATTTGTTTTCCCGGCTCCTGGTGGTGACGTTTCCGCTGGCCCCATCAAAAACACATGACCCAAGAAATATGTGTGTAGGAGAGTCTGGGCGAGGCGGAAGGGAAAGAGGAGGTACCGGGAACGCAATTCAGAGTCAGGCTTTAGAAGCGGGCTCGCTGGGCGGGATTAAATACCACCCGCGGAGAGCCACCGGCGTGGGCAGGTGCACCACCCGGTGGTCCGCGCGGCGGCGCCCAACGTCCTATGGGCTGAGCTAGTGCGCGGCGGCGAGCGCTCACCCGACCTCGCTTCCCCCCACCCCCCACCCCCGCAGGTCCTTCAGTCGCAGCTGGATACTCTGCTCGAGGGGCAGGAGAGTATAAAGAGCTGCAGCAACTTCACGGCGCAGGCCCTCAACCATGGCACGGAGACGGAGGTGCTGCTCGTGAAGAAGCAGATGAGCGAGAAGCTGAACGAACTGGCGGACCAGGACTTCCCGCTGCACCCGCGTGAAAACGATCAGCTGGATTTTATCGTGGAGACCGAAGGGCTCAAGAAGTCCATCCACAACCTCGGGACGATTTTAACCACCAACGCCGTCGCCTCCGAGACGGTGGCCACGGGCGAGGGGCTGCGGCAGACCATCATCGGGCAGCCCATGTCCGTTACCATAACGACCAAGGACAAAGACGGCGAGCTGTGCAAGACCGGCAACGCCTACATCACCGCCGAGCTGAGCACGCCCGACGGCAGCGTGGCGGACGGGGAAATCCTCGACAACAAGAACGGCACCTACGAGTTTTTGTACACTGTCCAGAAGGAAGGGGACTTTACCCTGTCGCTGCGACTCTACGACCAGCACATCCGAGGCAGCCCGTTCAAGCTGAAAGTGATCCGGTCGGCCGACGTGTCTCCCACCACCGAGGGCGTGAAGAGGCGCGTGAAATCCCCGGGGAGCGGCCATGTAAAGCAGAAAGCCGTGAAGAGACCCGCCAGCATGTACAGCACTGGGAAACGAAAAGAGAATCCCATCGAAGATGATCTGATCTTTCGAGTGGGTAAGGAGAAAGCGCCGCCGCGCCCGATTGTCTGAGCGTTGCTTTGGTTAAGGGGCCCCGGGGAGAGGGCTGTCGCAAATGGGAACCTTGCGGGTCGGGACTTCGACCTGAAGGCGCTGGGGGACACTGGGGTATTTTATTAGGTGAGTTTAGGCAGTCTTCTCCGGAGATTTTAGGATTTATTTTCCTCTTTTCCTCCCTCCTCCTCCCTCTTTTCTCTCTTCCTCCTCCTCTTCCCTCCCTTCCCCTTCGCGAGTCTGCCTCTCTCCCCTCTGTGCTCCGCCTTCACCCCAAGTCCTCCCCACCCTCTGCCCCGCCTCCTCCCCCTCCCCAGCTCTCCAATTTCCCCGTCTGTCCTCCTCTCCCTCGCCCCCATCCCTCCCTCATCTTTCCCCCCTTCTCCTCCCCCCTTCTCCTTGTGCTCTCCCCTCTCCCCCTTTTCCTCGTTGCTCCTCTCCCCCCTCGTCCTTTGTAACGCAAGTGCTGCATATTTACTGTAGAAAATTACAAACGGAAAATAAGCAAAAAGAGAAATAGAAAAAATCACAGCACTCACAATCCGGAGATTTTAAAAGACATGTTGGCCAACTCACCGCTCCCAGACCACCGTCCCCCCCTCCCCCGCTCCCGCCAAGGTAAGGTCTTCAAGAGTAAAGGCAGAGCGATCATTATTTGAGATCACTCCATTGTTTCCCTGAAATCTGCCAGCTCCGGCTGCACTGTGGGCGGAGGGCCTCATGCCTCCCTGTCACTGCTTCTGCACGGTAAGGGCTGGGGGTGGGGGGGACACAGAGAGCAGTGCAAGCCGTGGTCACTTCCAGGTGTGTGTAGCTGGAGAGCAGCCCCAAAGAGGCAGGGTGGGTGGAAATCCGGAGAATGGAATGGGGTTGGGGCGGAAACCAGGCGAGGAGCCAATAGATTGGAGAATGCAAATCTCAAATTCCCTTGTCTGCTTTATTGCCTCTGATTTTTTTTAACTGTTTATTCTCTCAGTAGAAAGCAAACTAAATGTAAATATCAATGGATTTTGTCATCCTTCAGGAAAAAGCCTGCATTTTAGTTAATGCTTCCAAAAGTAGCTTTATCCTGCTTATCTTTCTGCCTCTTAAGTCCTGCCTTGCAGCATCTCTGAAAGGGCGCTGCGTGGAGCCTGGGGTTCAAATAGATTGGGGAGACCTTAGCTTCAGTGAAGAAAACAGATTTTTTTTTAACCCCAGAACCTTTAGAATCTGCCAGTGTGTGCTGTAAGTCTCCAAGGCAGGAGAGGGATAACAGGCAGCACTTCCACAAAGCTTTCCTAAGCAGAGAACCTTTTCCTTGGCACGTCTTGGGAAACGAAGGCTTCTCGGAACCTCCTTGGTCAGCTGCTGCTCTGTGTTAACA
>JAPYYM010000691.1:0-14395 GCA_028534135.1 Potos flavus
TGGCACTAACTGGAGTGATCAGACAAGAAAAAGAAATAAAAGGCATCTATATTGGAAAAGAAGAAAAACTGTGACTGTAGATGACAAGATCTTATATATAAAAAAAACCCTAAAAAGTCCACCAGAAGACTACTAGAACTGATAAATGAATTCAGTAAGGTGGCATATACAGAAATATGCTGCATATCTATAAACTAATAATGAAGTAGGAGAAAGAGAAATTAAGAATCCCACTTATACTTTGATGTAAAAGATTAAATACCTAGGAATAAACTTTAACCAAGAAGTTGAAAGACAGGTACTCTGAAAACTATAAAACACTGATGAAAGAAATTGAAGACTACATAAACAAATGGAAAGATATACCATGCTCATGGATTGGAAGAATATCATCAAAACGTGCACACTAGCCAAAGCAATCTACAGATTCGATGCAATCCCAACCAAATTACCAAAAGCATTTTTCACAGAACTAGAACAAATAATCCTAAATTTTATATGGAACCACAAAAGATCCCAAACAGCCAAAGCGATCTTGAGAAAAAAAGAACAAAGCTAGATGTATCACAACCCCAGATTTTAAGATATACTATAAAACTTTAGTAATCAAAACAGTATGGTACTAGCCAAAAATAGACACAAGGATCAATGAAACACAAGAGAGAGCCCACAAATAAATCCACACTTATATGGCCAATTAATCTATGACAAAGCAAAAATGTACAATGGGGAAAAGAACTTTCTCTTCAACAAACGGTGCTGGGAAAATAGGACAGCTACATGCCAAATAATTAAATTGGACCACTTTCTTTCACCATACACAAAAATAAACATAAAATGGATTGAAGACCTAAATGTGAGGCCTGAAATCATAAAACTCCTGAAAGAAAACACAAGCAGTAATCTCCTTAACGTAAGAGACAGAAACATTTTTCTCAATAGGTTTCCTAAGGTAAAGAAAACAAAAGCAAAAATAAACTATCGAAACTACACCAAAACAAAAAGTTTTGGCACAGCAAAGGAAACTACCAAAAAAAAAAAAAAAAAAAAAACAAACCAACAAACAAGGTAACCTACTGAATAGGAGAAAATATTTGCCAATGATATTCTGACAGAGTTAATATCCAAAATGTATAAAGAACCTATACAACTAACATCAATTGAACAAATATTCTGATTAAAAGTGGGCAGAAGACCTGAATAGACATTTTACCAAAGAAGATATATGGATGGCCAACGGCTGAGAAGTTGTTCAACATCACTAATCATCTGGGAAATGCAATTCAAAACCACGATATCACCTAACACCTGTAAGAATGGCTAGAATCAAAAAGACAGTAACAAACATTGGCAAGGGTATGGAAAAAAAGAAACCCTTGTGCACTACTGGTGGGAATGCAAACTGGTGCAGTCATTATGCAAAACAGTATAGAGGTTTCTGCAAAAATTAAAAATAGAAATACCATATGATCCAGTAATTCTACCACTGGGTATTTACAACCAAAATGTCCATCAGTAGATGTATAGATAAAGAAGATGTGTGTGTGTGTGTGTGTGTGTGTGTGTGTGTGTATGTGTGTATATTTATAAATATATTTATAAAAATATAAATATATAAGTATATATTTATAAATATTTTTATATTTTATAAATATTAAAAACCAATATAAATACATGTGTGTATATTTATAAATATATAGAAGTAATTTATAATAAATTATAAATATATATTATATATTACATATAAATATATAAATAAATATATTTATAAATATATTTGTGAATATTACTCAGCCATAAAAAAGAATGAGATCTTGCCATTTCCAACAATGTGGATGGAACGAGAGGGTAGAATGCTAAGTGAAATAAGTCATACACAAAGACAAGTACAATGTGATTTCATTCATATATGGAATTTAAGGAAGAAAATGAACAAAGAAAAAAGAGACAAGCAAACAAGAAACAGAATGTTAAATACAGAGAATAGGTGGTTGCCAGAGGGGAGGTAGTTAAAATAGATAAAGGGGATTAAGAGGTACAAACCTCCAGTTACAAAATAAAGAAGTCACAGAGATAAAATGTAGAGCAGAGCGAATATAGTCAGTAAGATTTAAAAACTGCTAATGGTGACAGATAATGACTACACTTATCATCATGAGCACTAAATAATGTATAGAATTGTTGCATCATCATGTTGTACACCCAAAACTAATACCTCAAAAAAATTTTAATACACTGAAACAGACAAAAATAGTGCAGTGATGAATGTCCGAGTGGAAAACAGCAAAGTTCAAAGGCATACACCAAAGAAGTCTCTGGTGAAACTAAAATTGGTTGTAAATACTATTTACCTTTTTAAAAGTTAAAACTAAGTAAGAATATAATTATCTCCTTACCACACCTACCAAAATAATGGTTCATACCATTATGAAATAGTATTAAGAAAAGGCTATAAATTTCTGGTCCATCCACTTAATTTTTCAAGTGAGTAATTCCAAAGAATTTCAGAGAAGAAAAATGACTTTCGAAAAGACTCAGAGTCAGTTAATGGCACAGCTATTTTTCAAGCTCAGCTTGGTATACAAAATTCGAGGTTCTGTGTGGCCTCTATCATTGCCACCATAAAGTAAATTCTTCATTAAACAAAATCAAATTTTATTAAAAATATGCAGTTCCAGTTATCTCAGAATACACATGCAATCATTCAGAGAGGGCAAAATTTACTACTCTATTTAATTTGTTATTAGTGTGATTAAACATTATTAACAGTGAGGGGAATTTGACAATTTCTTTATTTGAATGGATCAATAATTTAAGATTTATGTCTTAAGATGCATCTTCACAGAGGAGAAAAAGACGGAAGAAACTACAAGTATTTTGGAAGTGGTAAGGGTATGTAACTTTTTATACTCGATTTATTGCCAAAAGACAGACAGAAATCAATTACATATGGTCAAGGAGTAGAGGTCCACGGAAAAGTGAGCATGGGAATGTTTATCATGTATCACAACAGTTGAAGAAACAAAATATTAAAACCTAAACAAAACAAAGACGTGAAAAAGAAAGCAAAACTACCCTATTAGGGTTAAGAAAAATTAACAAAAATAAAGAAAAACTACTAACTAGAGTAGAAATGTAGCTTCTTTTTCTGTCCCATCTTGTACACATAAATACATATAAAAGTGACTCCTGAAAAACATGGGTTTGAACTTCACGGATCCATTTATACATGGATTTTTTTTTTTTTTTTATAAATACAATATAGTACTATAAATGTACTTTTCTTATAACATTTTCTTTTCTTGAGCTTACTTAATTGTAAGAATAAAGTATACAATACATATGACATACAAAATATATAGTAATCAACTGTTATGTTATCAGTAAGATTTCTGGTCAACAGTGGGCTACAAGTAGTTAAGTTTAGGGGAGGTTAAAAGTTATACACAGATTTTCAACTGTACAAGGGGTCAGCGCTCCTAACGCTGGCATTGTTCAAGGGTCAACTGTACTAAACTAGTAATTACATAACAAAATTCTCAAGATTTAGAAAAACACACTTATAAGAACTTGGGTATACATAATTAAATATTTTGGGATAAATTGGAAAGAAAATCTAGGATGACTAATCTTAAAACTGAAATATCCATAACGTCATCCATCTATTTTATTACGATATAATATGTGGCTGCCTAAATCTAAATCAGAGACTAAACAGAGAATAGAGTTGAGTCTAATTCAAAACTTAGTTATCAGAAATTGGAGATACATTAATGATGAAGTGAAATTTATCCCACCAACACGAGCAAGTTTACCTTAAAGAGACCTTAAGTTTATTAATTCTTTGCTATAGCATCCTCACTTGAGACAGTGACATCTTATATTCATTTGCTCCTACATGGAAGTAGTTTTATTTTGTTTTTTTTCTAACCTTTCCAAGAGTCAGAAGAATTCAGATCACGTCTTATCTCTATTATGAACTTGTGGTGGGACACTGACTTATTACTTACATTGCCTAAGGCTGTTTACTTATTTCTAAGGTGATGATGATGATGGTAAGTAACCTACAAGAAGCAAATACTCAAGTCTGTATTTTTTTTTCATCTTTTTTTCAGCAAATAAAGGTGTTTCTAAAACTTTTTTGCTGTCCCTTTCCAATTTCATTGTTTTGAAACTTTCAATTCAAACTTACACATATTGTCCAAGTCATCTAAGGCTGCAAAGCTTGGAATTATATATAGAATTTTAATATGATCTGGGGCACCTGGGTGGTTCAGATGGTTGAGTCTGCCTTCAGCTCAGGTCATGATCTCCAGGTCCTGGGATCAGGCCCCACATCGGGCTCCCAGCTCAGCGGGGAGCCTGCTTCTCCCTCTCCCTCTGCTTCTCTTCCTGCTTGTGCTCTGTCTCTCTCTCAAATAAATAAAATCTTGAAAAAAAAAAAATTTTAATATGCTCTAACAAATATGGAATGTAATAACATGAGCTTAGTGATCCAGCACACTACTTATGAATCCCAGTGTGGCAGCAGGCTTATTTTCTATCTCATAGTAAATTTAATGTTAATTTAAATTTTAATTTTTAATTACCCACTAATGACCTTATGTTGAATTAACTCTGCCCCATACTACACTTTTCCTTCCCAAACTTCATCGTTATGTTTTGTTACCTTTACAAACAAAACTGCCAGTTATTTTAATGGGTTTATTTGGAAATAGCAGAGAACTGCAACTAAAGACAAGCAAGCTAAGGCAAAACTATAAGCAAGTCCAACAAAGGAGAGGAATAAAAGGAAGAGGAAGTTGGGGGAGGTTGTTTTGAAGGAAAGTCCATCGGAGAAAGCAAGAGTTCAGGGTGACAATGGTTTCTCATTCACTGAGTTACAGGGATAGCCAATTTCATAACGATGATGCAATATACCTCTTTCCCTGTTGAGGCCTGTAGCTGATTCTTTCCTTTTGAGGATTCTTCCCTTGGGGAAGGTAATTGACAGGACTGTTGGATTGTATTTAACAATTCTTTCTATAATTGACATTTGAATGGTAGGGCTCCCTTTCTAAGCTCCCCACTATGCCCTAGCAACTCTATTTTAGTGAGGTTTGTCCTTTTTAATTTACACACTTTGTAATTGATCAATTTACCAACATCAACACAGATTCTAATCGTATCCTATTCTATTTTCTAAAGCCATGCTTTGCAAACTTTAATGTGCATATGGATCACCGAAGAATTTTGTTAACTTGAAGATTCTCAAAATGTCTGGAAAGTGAGTCAGTCTGAACTGCTACAGTTAAACTCCCAGGTGAAGCTGATGCTGGCAATCTATGAACCACACTTTGAATAGTCAAAATACTAGCAACTTCAGAATAATTACCTGGGGAAAAAAGTTTTGTTTCTAAGGCAAAAACTTAGAAACTATGTTAATTTGAAAACAATAAAGTCAACTAATTATAATAAACTCAAACACTTACAAAAGAAAAAGTGTTCTAGATTCATTAAGATTTTATTCATTTATTTATTTGTCAGAGAGAGCGAGCGTGCAAGCGAGCGAGCACACAAGCATGGGAGGGACAGAGGCAGAGGAGAAGCAGGCTGCCCACCGAGCAGGGAGCCCAACGTGGGACTCGATCCCAGGACCCCGGGATCATGACCCAGGCCAAAGGCAGACACTTAACCGACTGAGCTGCCCAGGTGCCCTAGAACACTTTTTAAATAGTGGTATAAATATAGCATTTACACTTAATTATGCAATTAACAAATACTATCAAGTTATAACATCTTTGGTAATGCAATTCAATTGAGACTAAGTTATCTAAGTGTCAATTCTATTTTAAACACCATGAGCAAAACTGCTCTACAACCGTACTTACTCTATTCAAGAAGTTAAACCCTACTTTGAGAAGTCTTCCTTTTAGCATGATTCTGTGTAGCAGGATGAAATAAGATATATCTTTAATAAGGTTATTAAAAAACCATGGGGACAGAGTGCCTGGATGGCTCAGCAGGTTAAACAGTTAAGCATCTGACTCTTGGTTTCCGCTCAGGTCAAGATCTCAGGGTCATGAGATCGAGGCCTGCCTCAGACCCAGGGCTGAGTGTGGAGCCTGCTTAAGATTCTTTCTCCTTGGGTGCCTGGGTGGCTCAGTGGGTTAAAGCCTCTGCCTTCGCCTCAGGTCATGATCTCAGGGTCCTGGGATCAAGCCCCGCATCGGGCTCTCTGCTCAGCAGGGAGCCTGCTTCCCCCTCTCTCTCTGCCCGCCTCTCTGCCTACTTGTGATCTTTCTCTGTCAAATAAATAAGTAAAATCTTAAAAAGATTCTCTCTCCTTCTCCCTCTGCCCCGCCCTTAGCCTCCATAGCTTGAGCATGTGCTCCTCTTCCTAAAAATAAAATAAAATAAAAAACAAAAGACCATGGGAGTATCATTTAAGTATCAATGACAAAGACAGAAATAGTAATAAAACTGAACATTATAACAACACATTAAGTGGGAAAAAGCACATTTCTGGCAAGCTAATACAGGTATATCCAGAAAAAAAAATTTTTTAAATAAACTCAAGATCAGGATAAATATAGAAAGGGCAGTGTAAGGAATAAAGTCCATAAACATACCTTCAGTTTGTGCCTTATTTATCAGTAAACCAGTACATGAGTAGTAAAATCTGCATATACAGTCAGTTGATCATGAAGTTTCTGTTAAGCACAAGATGAAAAACAGCTGCTACAACAGCAACAAGGACTAAGAAAGTCAGGACAATTTGGTATTAAAAAAAGGAGTATTTTTCAAAGTGTAATTTCCCCAACTAGCAGTAGTTCCCAAACTTGATCATGCTTCAGAATTACTCGGAGGGCTCACCTTTTTTAAATTAAGAGTTTTAAAGGTCAGTATGGCCCAAGAATTTTCATTCTAACACGCTCCTGCTCAAAAGACCACACTGAAAAGCACTACATACAACTGTCGCTGGTATCTATCAAATGCCTATTGACTCTGCTCCACAACTACCTCTCCATGTCAGTACTGGCCTCACAGCAATAGATGCGTTTGGCCCTGAACAGCCCTGAACAATGTGTAGTATTTGCTATACAGATAACTTGCCTCCTACTTCATGGAGAAAAGTGAAGCCATGTTATTTTATTACATAAAACCTTCAACTTCTCACCCCTAAATTATTTACACCCACACTAATTACTCTAGACCTCCTGATCCAAAGGTATGTGTCCCACAAGGGACACAGAAATCAAATCATTCTAGGATCTTGATTAATCATTTAGCCTTCTACTAATCCACCTTCAACCTTCATCATATATTACTGGCTTCTATTGATGTTCTTCCTGTAGACAAGTTCTAGGTCTCCCATAAAAAACAAAACACTTGTCATTTGAGCTCATATTTACCTCTAGTTAACTGTGTTCTTCCCCACCTCCTGCTCTTTAAAACGTAATCTGTCCAATTGCTTCTACCTTGAATTCACTCCTGAACCCACGACACTCAATCCTCTGTATTTAACCACTCAAACTGTTCCTGACAAACTAAAAATGAATTGGCAAATCTGATGGATACTTTTCTGGCTTTACTTTATTTGAACATAGTATTTGGCACATTAATCACTCCCTCCTTAAGACGTTTTTCCTAGTTACTACTCATTACCCTCTCTCCTAATTTCCTTATTCCTCACTAATTTTTCACAGCATTCTTCACTGTATTCCTCCCCCCGCCCCAATTGATTTTTTTCTGGCCAACTGTTCTCCTCATTCTATATGAATTCCCTGGGTGATCTCATCTACATTCATGGCTTTATCAGCTTACACATTTATAACACCAACTGTGGATTCCAAGTCTACACCTATCTCCTGAACTTTCAATGAAATTGCCAATGACTTAATATACCATGTGTCTAAAGATGAATTCATGTGTACCCTAATACAATTCTCATACTTGTATTCCTAATACCAGTGAATACATAGTTGCCTAAGCCAGAAACATACAATCCATTCTACAGTCCCCATTCTCCTCCATTCCTATACCCTAGCAGCCATTCCAACTCCTAAAACATTTCACTCTATCCCCTTCTCTCCTTTCCTTTTATCATAATACCTTAAGCTTCATTATCTCTCCCAAACTAATACTTTCATAGCCTTGACTGGTCTTTATTCTAAGAGTGTTATATTTAAAAAACACCTCCAACCCCAAATCTCTTCTATACTACTGTGAGTTATCTTTCTAAACACAGATATGTAGTGTCTCACAAGTCTGTGTGTTATCCTCAATGTCTTCACCTCTCCTACAATGTAAATTTCAAACACTCTGTGTTAGCGTTTCACACCCTTCAAGTCTTGGGTTCCATTTTTGTCTGTCCATCCTCACCTCACATTAATCCCAACAGAACCCTGCACATGCAAAAGGCCTCACTATTTGAAATCCCCTGAACTCATACTTTCAGATTGTTGTACCTTTAAAGAATACTGTTCTCACCAGCTGAAATTCTCTATTCTCCTCCTTTCACCACTACCACCCACCTATCCACCCATTTCAGATCCAAACAAAAGCCTCCACTAAGATGTCAAACTCCTCATTAGTCAAAACTAAATTCAAATACCTATTTCTGAAGCCTTTCCAATTCTTACCATGCAGAGACAGGGACTTATTCTTATCAGGTCATAAAGTGAATCTACCTAGCACTTACCATATTATTGTTATTAGTATTTATATAGGTCTCTCTCACTAAACAGTCTCTGAATAGGATATGCTTTACTTGCCTTTAGATTTCCCCCAAACCTGTAAATTTCTCCAATTGTGCTAGTTATACATTTAATGAATGAGCAATAAATTAATCAAAACACATGAAAGTATTATAAGACAATTTTACAAGTAGAATATTTTTCCACTTTTACAATACAAAAACAAATACACCATCCTCCTTGATCAGTTTGCCTTTAATTAAACTTTCTGATTAACAATTTTACAACTACTCACTGACATATCAAAACATTTGTCCTCTATTCAAATTAATTATGTTTATGAGGTTCACAATTGAGAATATGTTAAAGAAAATTAAATGTTTAACATCAACTAAGCATCTAAATATTTTTAATTCCCACAGAAATATTAAACAGTTGTGGCAATGTGTTTGATCACACTATCCATAAGTAGCTGTTTTTTAAGAGCATTTTCTTACAAACTACCGCCCCATTAATAGAAAAGGCAACCTACTTATACCACTTGTCATGAAATTTGATTAAGCACATCCGCCTACTAAGATCATATTCCCCTTTCTTCTTCCCATTCCTGACTTTTCCTTCCTAAAAATGTATTCTAATCATTTAAGAGAAGTCTCTTCTCAAATAAGAGGAGTTTTTTGGCTTAGAATATAGAAATGGCTCAGGCTTCTTATAATGTACCTTTTTAAGAGTTAGCCAACAACCAAAAAAAAATTCTTTTAAAAAATAATTCATCACCATTTCCCTCCACAAAAGGATATAACTGGCATTGTAGTAGATGTAATTTTATTAAACCTCCCACACAGTATGTCATGTATAATATCTTGACAATTTATCACCGAAGGTCAATACTTTTAATAAAAATTAGCTTGCTAACTCAACAGGCAGATTTCATTTCAAAATGGTGATAATATTTCAAAATTTCTTCTTATATTAAGTGCATATACTTACTCATTTAATAACCATTCACTGAACCTAACTTTGCCCTCTGGAGCTACAAAAAATAAGTCTTAACCATAGAAGATACATTGTCAAATATTTAAAGGGAACAATAATGAGCCTTTGTCTTTCATTTCTAAGTTAAACTTGCCAAATTATTTCCAATATTCCCAAGTAATGTAGTTTTCACTCTTTACCATCTCTGTCAATCTTTTCTGCACTGGCTAGAGTTTTCAAATCTAAAGGGCGTTTTACTTGCTCGTCATTTTATTACAAAGTGACTATGTTGAAACAAAAACACAACACAACTTAGAAAACAATCCCTATATACCAAATCCTATAATTGCTGTGTTTAAATATTAAATGTTTAATGGACTACAATCAGTAGAAAAATCAGAGCACTAAGTTTATATTTGTAAAGTGCTTAAAAACAGTATCACATAGCAGTCTACGTAAGTGTGTCAAATAAAATTAACGGATCCACTGTTCATTATCTTTGTAGTGGTAAAGAACTTTATCTGAAGTATGTATGCATTATCAATATAAAATAGCCTAATTACCACTGGATTTTTTTTAAATTCCAGTATAGTTAACATACAATGTTACGTTAGTTTCAGGTGTATGATTCGACAATTCTATACAGTACTGCTTATTTTACTACTGTATTTTTAAAAACATTTTCACTTTATTTTTTTCCAATTACTTTTATTTTTTCAGTGTTCCAAGATTCATTGTTCATGTACCACACCCAGTGCTCCATGCAATACGTGCCCTCCACAATATCCACCTTTCTTAAATGTTAAATCGCTAAACAATGAAGTTTAAAAATTTGCTAAAAACTACAGGGCACTAAAAAACAAAACGAACAAAAAAAACTACAGGGCACTATGCCTAATCTTCAGTTATAACCCAAATTAGGATCACAAGATCAAGAGAATCAAGAGATGCTATAGAGAAATTCTAAAGCACCTTCAAAAAATAAAAAATTTCCTCTTCAACTTCCAGGATCAGAAAGAATTTAAGGCAAGTAGCAGCAAAAGAGAAACAACATCAGCAATGGCTCCTCCTCCTACCAGGAATGTTCATTGCTATTAACCTATTCAGTTGGCATTACTTAATGCTTCCCAACTCTGAAGTCAGAAAACACATTTTAGAAACGTAAGGAAACACAGTATAGGTTGTACCTTAATATAGCAACACAGTCAGATTTTGTCTCATTCACAACTGTTGGAAACAGAATTGGAATTGGTGCTTAGCATAATCTTTTTGGGGGGGGGATAATATTTAAAATTATTTTATTATATTAACACTTAACATGAGATCTACCCACTTAAAATTTCAACTATACATTATTGTTGACGACAGGTACAATGTTATACAGCAAATCCCTAGAATCTATTCATGTCGCTTACCTGAAATGTTTTGCCCATTGATTAGTATTCCCCATCATTCCCCTCCCCTCAGCACCAGGCAACTACCATTTCACTCTTTGATTCTATGAATTTGACTATTTTAGATGCCCCATCATCATAAGTGGAATATTTGTATTGTGGTGACTGGCATCTAACTTAGTATAACGTCCTCAAGGTTGATCCATGTCACATATTCCCTCTTTTTCAAGGCTAAATGTACCACATGCTCTTTATCCAATCATTTGTCAATAGGTATTTAAGTTTTTTCTACACCTTAGCTGTTATGAAAAGTGCTGTAATGAACATGGGGTGCAGACATTTTTTCAAGATTCTGATTTCAATTCCTTTGGCCAAAAACCCAAAAATGCGATTGCCAGATCATATGGTAGTTATATTATTAATTTTTGGAGAAACCTCCACACAGTCCCCATAGTAGCTACATCATTTTGTATTCTCATTAACATTGTGCATTTCTATACACTAACAATAAACCATCTTTAAAAAGAAAATTGGGAAAACAGTCTCATTTACAATAACACCAAAAGAGCAAAATAGTTGGGAATAAACCTAATGAAGGAGGTGAAAGACGTGTATACTAAAAACTACAACACACTAATGCAAGAAATTGAAGACACACCAAAAAATGGAAAGACATCTCATTTTCATGTACTGAAAGATTTAACTTTGTTAAAAATGTCCAAACTATCCAAAATGATCTACAGATTCGATGCAACTGCTATCAAAATTCCAGTTGTATTTTAACAGAAAAAATAATTCTACAGCTCATACAGAAACAAGGAAGACCACAAATAACCATATCAATCCTGAGAAAGAATAATCCTGATCACCTTTCAAATATTACTACATTTCAAAAACAGATAAAAACCTTAGCTTCAACATGTCAACTATGTATGCCTTAAACTCAAAAAATAATATGCATTTGTTTTTTAGATTCCACATGAGTGAAATTATATGGTATTTGTCCTTCTCAGTCTGACTTACTTCATTTAGCATACAGAGAACTGATAGTTGCCGAGGGGAAGGGGACAAGGAGATGAGCAAGATGGGTTAAGCGGAGTGGAAGACACAGGTTTCCAGTCATGGAATGAGTAAGTCATGAGAATAAAAGGCACAGCATAATGAACATAATCAGTGCTTTGTAACAGCATTATATGGTGACAGATGGTAGCTACACTTGTGATGAGCATTACATAATGTATAAATTTGTGGAATCAGGGGCGCCTGGGTGGCTCAGTGAGTTGAGGCCTCTGCCTTCGGCTCAGGTCATGATCTCAGCGTCCTGGGATCGAGCCCTGCATCCGGCTCTCTGCTCAGCAGGGAGTCTGCTTCCCCCGCTCTCTCTGCCTACTTGTGATCTCTCTCTCTCTGTGTCAAATAAATAAATAAAATCTTTAAAAAAATAAATAAATAAAATAAAAATAAAATAAATTTGTGGAATCACTAAGCTGTACACCTGAAACTAATGTAGTATTATGTCAATTATACTCAAACAAAAAAATAAAAAATAATATTCAAAAAAGGAGCAAACTTAAGAGTACGGATTATGGTGTTTCCTGTTTTAAAAAAAATTAATATTTATGTCACTTATTAGTAAACAGTTAAAATGATTTTAATATGTACTATCAATTTTATTTTGGCCATTTTAGTGGGGCAGCACAGCTACCATATATACATGTTCTTAACACAAGAAATGACTTCCCAGATCTTGGAGAAAAACCTCGGAAGTAAAGATATAAATGCAATAGTGAGAGAAGAAGATATATCCATCTAGACTCTCAGATCAACCCTGGTCTTCAGTGGAGAGAAAGATTTCACAGCTCTATGAACCATACCCTAACCAGTTTGGTTTCAGTCTATGGCACCCTATCACAAAGCTGAATCTTCATACTATGTTAATAGTTTAGAAGCCACTGGAATTAACAGAATGAGTAGAACCTAAGATTAAAAAAAAAAAAAAAAAAAGTCAGAGTCATCATAAATGGATTTATGGCATTAAGTCACTTAGCCTCCCAAGCGTTAATTTCATCATCAGTCAGATGCATAAAGTATCTGTTGGATGCTTTCTAGAGTCAGGATTTCTAGAACGGCTGTGATAGGAGCTTGGCAGACCTTCCTCAGCAAAACAGAATGAAACTGGTGAAAATTGTCAAAAGCAATTATTAAATCATAAAATTAGAGACTTTGACTCTGGAAACTGACCTAAGGGCATGTAAAGAATTGAGAAGCAATTATTTGAGATAGCCTACTGAATCTTGGTAAGAACAGCAGGAGTGTGTGGCCTTTGAGCCAGAAATTGCTCCCGTTCCCCATCCCGACTACATGGTGCAGATGTTCTATTCTGGGCAAATGAGTCTGAGAAGGAAGAGAAGGAGGGTTCCTTTCCTTACCAACCACTGTTCACAAGGCATAAGGTGAAGATTCCATACTAGGAGGGGCAAACTGAGATCAGGACAGTAATTTCCTTCTAAATCATACTCATAGAGTGAAAGTATTCCTCAGGGAGAAACAGGCCATATCTCTCCCATTCCCAGTCCAAGACAATAAAATAGCGACTCCGTCAGGAAGAGGAGCCATGAGAACTGGCAGTTTCACAGCACTGCCTGAGGTGTTATTAAAACAACAGAGACTACATTGGCAAGCAATTAGAGAAGAAATGAGATACTAGTAGTAGCAAGAAAAGCCATACACTGGTCATAAATTTAATAGGAATTCAGGGAAAGATATAGTCAAAAAGGGCCTTCACCCTTAATGGTCTGGAAAGCTGCATGTATACACTATACTGTAACTCAGGAACAACTAGAAAAAGTACTTGCCAGCTGCTAATC
The DNA here is from genome assembly GCA_028534135.1 of Potos flavus. Classification (NCBI taxonomy): domain Eukaryota; kingdom Metazoa; phylum Chordata; class Mammalia; order Carnivora; family Procyonidae; genus Potos; species Potos flavus. The sequence goes on from JAPYYM010000691.1 coordinate 13,915, forward strand.
CCTGGTTAAATGCTGGGCAAAACATAAAAACTCCCTGAATTTTGAAAACATTCCTCAAACCACACACACAGATCCATTGGCAAGGATGCAAGACTTACTGGGTCTGCGCTCTTAATCATAACCTCTAACCAATCATTGGCCATTCCGAGGAAGCCAGGCTTAAAAGCAGAAACAAGGAGGCAAAAAAAGTTAGTATTAAACCAGAGGAGGAACACTGCAGGGGAGATAAGACTCCACAGAATTAATCCAGGCAAGCCAGTAAACAAAAAAAAGTAAAAGAACTGTATATAATATTTACTTTTATTAACATATTTCTTGAATCTGTTGTTTAGAAAAGTTTTATATTTACCATAAACTTACTCATTAAAAGCAATTAGCAATTTTTAAAAATACACTACATTGTCACTTAAAATGCATATTTCTTGGGACACACTCAGTCAATTGAATAATGTTTGCATATTTGCATACACATATTTTATAT
>JAPYYM010000692.1:0-14392 GCA_028534135.1 Potos flavus
GTGACGGGTAACAGTGCCGGCCTGGGTAGGGTAACGCTCCACGCGAACATTTTTCCATGGCCGCTGTCTCTCGATGGGGACGGACGCTCCCATGTCCTTGAGGCGTGTGCCTGGAACCCAGGAAGGTCCCCTTGTGTCTGAGCTCAGGCGGCGAGGACATAATTTCGGTGGTTCGTTCCTAAGGAGGTGAACACCTGAAGCTTAGAGAGGATGAATGTACTTCTTCATAGGAGAGGAGAAGAGAGGAACAAGCTTACCCTTTGAGTGTCCTAGAAGCTCAGAAAATGTGGAGTCGGTATGGCTATCTCGAAAAAGGCAGGAAATGTAGCGTTTGGGTATCCTTAGAATTTGAGGGATGCTAGTTGAAGTGTCCAGTATGGCCATTTTCAAGGGTTCTAGAAAAATCTGGGCTGATGCCGTCATGTTGATTTCGTAAGCTAGAAAAGCTGGATTTGAAAGGAAGAGGTGCAACGTACAGGTTGCCCGTACGTAGTTGATACTGTATGTGCTGCCCTGCTGTGCAGTTACCTGTCACTTCGGAAATTTGTAATCAGTGGCCTCCTTCATGCAGGGATACCGAGGTCTTCGGTATGCTTTGGTGAAGTAATGTGGTTGGAGTTACCTGTTTGATAGAGAAGCCGTCTTTGAACACATTGGTTCCTTGACAGCTATCTGTAAGCATCTTTGCTTTGATTATACTGTTTTTTTTTCCCTTTGAAGGAAATACTTAGAAATTTGAGAAGACGAGGATACTTCCTAATAGAAGAGAATAGAGAATCATGTTTGATCTCTTTGGACACTCAAAATCTTCAGGTAAACCTGGAGAACAGAAGGGATTTCTTTTAAATGACTCTTTTTATTTTAGAGAGAGTTAATGAGCAGGGTGAGGGGCAGAGGAAGAGGGAGAGTTAGAGGGAGAGAAGCAGACTCCCTGCTGAGTTCAGAGCCCAACGTGGTGACAGCACCCTGAGATCGTGACCTCAGGTGAAACCCAGAATCAGACCTTTATCCGACTGAGCCACCCAGGTGCCCCTAAAGGTAAGTGATTTTTTTTTTTCCTTTTTCCTTTTTTTTTTTTTTTTGTTTTAAGATTTTATTTATTTATTTGACAGAAAGAGAGAGACGAAACACAAGCAGGAGGAGTGGGAGAGGGAGAAGCAGGCTTCTGGCTGAGCAGGGATCCTGACGCAGGGCTCAGTGTCAGGACCCTGGGATCATGACCTGAGCCGAAAGCAGACACTTAACAGCTTAGCCACCCAGGTGCCCTGGTAAGTGATTTCTTAATAAAGATTGGTGAAAGTTGGAGAACAGTAGGTTTCCACCATCTAGGATCATGGAAGATTCATGGTTTTGGTCAGTTTAATGTGTTGGGAGTAAGAGGAAAGCTGCACATGGGAGAGAACAGGGCACACTGGGCAGCATCTGTGTTGAGCCATTATGTGAGCTCATCCTGCCCGGGATGGTGCTCATTACGTGGCCTTAGAGTGGTTAGCATCCGCCTGGGCAGAGTAGTGCTCACTGAGAACACCATGTGTGTTGGCCGTCCCACCGCAGATGGGGATGGAGGTACGGACTACCTTTAGCTGCCTGTCTTGAACCCAGGAGGGCTTGGGTAGCCTCTTGCATTTCTGGACATCTTTATCATGTTCTCCTCTTAGTGAGGAGAGCTATAGTTTTCGGAATTTGAAGGTACTGTCTAGTATCAGAAGAGAAGCCCCAAAGGTCCCTTTTCTTCTGTGTTCTCTTTCATCGTTCACATAAAGAATAAGCTGTTAAAAAAAAAAAAAAAAAAAAAAAAAAAGAATAAGCTGTTGAGGGTTTTCTATTACAGGAGTTCTGCTTGTTGCAGGGTGGAGCGTAAGCATAGTCTGGCATTAGGAGAAGGTCTTCGATACAATTCTCCAATTGTGGTGGGCAAAAAGGGACGCCACACACTGGGGATGAGTGGGAGTGGGTAATTCTTCTTGAACCAGTTTGTGCGTAATGTCTTTTGCAGACAGGTCCTCCTCAGACAGAGGAACCATTAGCAGCACAAGTTTATGTAGACAGATGCTCAGCACGGACTACATATTTGATGGTCCCTTAAATCGTTTATGGGGTTAGATGTGGTGTTCCTGTGTTCTTGTGATGGCTTCTTTAAAGGCACAAGGGTCCTCATATACAAGTGGTTTGATTACAGGCGATAGTAGGTGATTTCAGTGTTCCATTCATAATAATGTAAACACGTAATGTTTAGAGAAGATGAAGAATTCTCCAACTGGAAGGAATTTGGAAACAAGGTTGTTCTTTCTGGGTCCTCGTCATCAGTTGGGTAATCTTAGCAGAGATTAGGGTGTCTCGTGAGGGAAGTATGCAAATTGGAGGACCAGATTTGAACTGTGTCTTGGGTTATGGAAAAATCTTGGTTAGTGTCATCGTTATGTCGTGAAAGCCATAGTTGAGAGTGCCAGAGGGATTTTGCAGGTCCACTATCTAGAAGTATTCTATGTGTATTGCCCTACTCAGACGTGTGCTGACACTTAGACTGTGTATAAATGGCTTCTCTCATTGTAGAGTGATGCTCAAGAAGAAGAATATTTGGGATGCCATTGGACAAGTGTTGCTGAGACATCTACAGCTGTCTTCAGGGTGCTTTCCTTGAACTCAGGGCCTGGGGAGCCACCTGGATCACAGGTCAGATGGTTTCAGTCATCCATAACACCTAGAGGTTGGAGAACATGAAGATCTGTTAATAGAATTTGTGAGCGTGGGAACTATTTTGTGGTTTCGGGGTGCTTTTGATCCCCTTAGTAGAGGTAAAGCAGGTGAGATGATCGACACTTCAGGGAAGTTATTTTGCTGGAGGGAAGTGTGTCTCCATTGGCTAGTGTTAGGAAAAATACTCCACACAGTCATGATGATTAGGGGGCGATTGATTTTGTGAGGGTCAATGGGTTAGTCCTCCACCTTGAGTTGTGCTGTTTGCAGAGCCCTACCTAGAAGTGGGCCAATCACGTAGCTTTTGTGTAATGGGTACCTCTAAATAGAGGGGTGCTCTGTAAAATTGTTGGCGGTGGCCTTTGGCCCATTGATGATGGTGGAGATGCAGTGATCCTTCTGTTGTGTGACTTCAGTTCCCCAGCTCCCTGCCAAGCCATTTTGGTGTGGTGTCTGGCATCTTCATAATGATTTCAATGATCCATACCTCGTCATAGGAAAACCAAGTGAAGATGTTAAAGATGAAGATCTTTTCCAAGGTAAGAAAAGAGCACAGAAAAGCACTTGTTTTCTTTTGCTACTGATGTTAATCTGGGGGGACATAGTACTTGAGAAGAGTTTCACTGAGGGAAAAATACAAGGTACAGAGGAATATGTTTGTATTTTGTAGGATTATGGAGAAAAATTATATAGTTGTAAAGATGATATAGAAGGGAGAGAAAAGAAAGCTACTTTTGGTAATGTAAGCACAATTAGGATAGAGTCAGTATATTCTTCGGTACTGTGTGCAGTGCCCCACCCAGAACGGTGCTCATCACATAGACTAAGTGTAATGAGTACCTTGCTAGGTGGAGTAATGTACAAGAAGAACAACGTGTGGGGGAGCGCCTGGGTAGCTCAGTCGTTAAGCATCTGCCTTCTGCTCAGGTCATGATCCCAGGGTCTTGGGATCGAGCCCCGCATCGGGCTCCCTGCTCAGCGGGAAGCCTGCTTCTCTCTCTGCCACTCCCCCGCTTGTGTTCCCTCTCTTGCTGTTTCTCTCTCTGTCAAATAAATAAAATCTTAAAAAAAAAAAAAGAACAACATGTGTTGTGTACTTCTGGAAGTGATACGTTTGGAGGTGTATGTGACCTTAAGCTGCCTGCTTTGGAATCCTGGGAGTGCCTCTTCAGCCACCTGGTTGTAATTTCAGGTATCTGTAAGCTGATTTGAATGGCCAGTTTCTAATATCGTGGATTCCTTCACATTACAGAAGAGAAAGATATTTCGTAGTGAAGGCAGAGAAGAACAGAACATGCTAGTTCACTTGGTGTCCTCCTAATCTGAGGTACTCTCACAGCAAGCGTGGGGATACTCACAGAGGGAAGGATGCATGTTAGAGGGCATTCGATTGCATTGGCATTCTCTAGGGTTATGAAAAATCTCGGCCGGCATCACTGTGTGTTTGGTAGAGAGATAAAGAGTACATCGGAGAGTGAGAAAGGACTGGCCAGGTCTTCTATTTTGTGTTTTGTTGTGCCCTGTGCCTTACGTAGTATGTTTTTTGATTATTTAGATTCTGTTTTTAATATTTGAGTAGAAGAACAATCACCAAGAACCTTTGAAGTTACCTTTATAGTGTATATGATTATGGACATGAATGTTGATTAGAAGTACCTGCATTGAATCCTGGAAGGCTATGTCCGTTAGCTGGTTGTGATGGTAGTCGTCCACACTATGACTTCTGTGGGCCATTCTGAACCATGGGATCACCTTCAAAACAGAAGATGGAGATACTTTCCCATAGAAGAAAATACAGAACATGCGTTGTTTTTCTCAGTCCTCCTCATCATCCAGGTTCATATGGACAAGCTGGGAGTGTTTTGTTTGTTTCTTTGTTTTTGAGAGTATTTTCACTATGTGAACAGTGCAAGTTGGAGTATACTGGTTTAACATTGTCTAGTGTTATGGAAAATGTTGGGTACGGTTATCGAGATATTGGGAGTGGTAGATGAAATCTACATTTGAGTGTGCAAGTGGGACATGGAAAAGTGTATGCCCTGAAGTCATACTGTGTCCCGTTCCCTTTCCGGAAATGTGCTCATCACGTATGTGTAAGTGATGACTGTCTGTGTAGGGAAATGTTGAAGAAGATAAATTTTCTGTGGTGGTCCTTGGAACAGCGTTGAGAATGAAGGGGCTTGAGCTTCCTGCTTTGAATTATGGGGGCCTGGAACCCACCTGGATATCAGGCCTCCTAAAGTTCATTTAAGTGGTACATTTCTAACAATGTTTATGTCTATAGATCATGTACCATGAATATATATCATAATTTAGGAAGAACACACAGAAAAACCTTGTTCTCTCTGGTTTGCATGATGTTCCAAGTAGAGTTAGATCTGCTGAGGGATTTCCTACTCAATGAGGTTAGCTAACTGGAGGGTGGTAGATGGCCTTGTCTTGGATTATGAAAAATACTCGTTTCTGTCATCACGAGGTGATGGGTAGAGAGATGAGAGAGCTCCATGTCCAAGTCCATGGTAGACTGGACAGGTACTTGAGCTTGAAGCTATGCTGTATATAGAACACTGCCAAAAGGTGCCAGTCTCTTACTGTACATGTGACTCTGCTTCTGTGTGTACAGTAATGTTCAGGAAGAAGGTTTCTGGTGGCATTTGTATCACTGAATGACATTGGAGTTGTTGGTCTTCTTGAAATGCCGACCGTGGATTCAAGAGGTCCTTGGGAGTAACCTCCAGATTCTTTTAGCATTCCATCCTTAACAATGTGTTGATCTCCAGAATACAGAAGATGCCTCTTACTAAAATAAGCGAACATAGAAAGCAGTCTTTTCTCCCCGGTTCCTCATAATCCGGCAGGTAAGCAGCAGAGTAGGTGAAGATCTAGCTCAAGTATTGGAGGTTTTCAAGGTGGAAGGCACTGCTTCGGCTTTGTGTAGGCTTATGAGAACATCCCTGGTAGAGTGTTTATTATGTGGTGTGGAGGATGAGAAAAGGTACATTTCTGAGTGTGAGGTGTATTGGGCAGGTCCTCCAGGTCCAAGTCGTGCTGTGTGCAGTGCCCACTCAGAAGGGTGCCGCTTAGCCTTTGTGTAATTGGCGACTGTCTAGGTAGAGTGATGCTCAAGTGGAATAATTGTTTTTGGTAGATTCCAGAGCAGTGATGATGGTGGGTATGCCAGTTTCCTTGAGTTTGTGTCTTGAGCTGAGTGGATCCCGAGCAGTCGCCTTGATCGCTGGCATCCTCAAGTTCACGTCAGTGATCCATTCCCCCTAATGTGACACAGTTTAAGGAAGAGGAAGATAGTTTGTAGGAGAATGAACACAGGACCAAGCCTATTTTCCTGGGGTCCTGATAATCATCTAGGTGAGAATAGAGACTTTTTTTTAAAGATTTTATTTACTTGACAGAGAGTGAGTGATCGCACAAGCAGGGGGAGCAGCAGGTAGACTGAGAGGGAGAAGCAGGGAGCCTGGTATCATGACCTGAGCCGAAGGCAGACGCTTAACTGACTGAGGCAGCCAGGTGCCCCTGAAAATAGAGACCTTTGAGATGACCACTGACGGAACAATGAAAGTTGGAGGGCAGTCAGGTGACATCGTCTAGGTTTAAGGAACCGCACTGGTTATAGGTATTGTGATGTGGTAGGTGGAGAGATGAAAGCTACTTCTCAGAGTTTGAGGATGACCTGGAAGTTCTTATGCATCAATCATCCTGTGTGTACTCTCCTTGCCTGCAAGTTCTGGATCACACATCCTGTCTTGGTGCCTCTTGTGGTAGAGTGATGCTTACTAAAAACAGTGTTATGGCCTGTGGGAAGTGTAGGTGTTGGGCTGTAGACATCTGTTAGCTGCCTATGTTGAAATCAAAAATTCTGTAGCAGTTAACTGTATGTCAGACATTCTCCAGATGAGTTTAGTCCTCCTTTCCTAGTACAGGGGACATCTAGAAAGGAAAATATGAAGATACTTCTCAATATAAAAGAGCACAGAAGCAATCATGATCTCAGAGTCCTTGGAATCTTCCAGAACAGTGTAGAGCAAGTGAGGGGGTGCTACCTGAGGAAATCTTACAGTTTTGAGAGTCTTGGGTTGAATTTCCTAGGATCATGGAAACACCTTTGCTTGATAAATGGTGATGTAGTGGGTATTGATGAGAAAGGGACATTTGTTAATGCCAGTTTTACTGGGCAGATTGTTTACTGTGAGGTAAGCTTTGTGCGGCGCCCTATATGGGAAGGTGTTGATCACCTAGACTAGTTGTATTTAGTGCCTGCCTTGGGAGAGTAATGCTGGAGAAGAATAATGTATGTGATTGCCTCGAGGCTGGTTATGGAGATGGTATTTATGTGTCCTTGAATGCTTGCCTCAAATCTGTAGAGGATTTCTAACCACCTGGGCCTCATCTCAGGCAAACCTCAGGTTTTAGTGATCCGTTCCTACAGCCTGAACATCTGAGCTACAGAGAAGACGTAGGTAAGTTTCTAGTAGATGAAGAAAACCAAATTAGACTTGCAGACTTGATTACAGGGACATCATCATCCAGGAAAATGTGGAGTATGTGAGGGGATCTCCAAAGTGGAGATTGGAATTTGCACGGCAGTCAGTTGAATTTTATTAAGGTTATAGAGAAAATGAGTGGTTCAGTTATCGTGATATTGGGGTATTGAGATGTAAGCTACGTTTGAGAGTTGAAAATGACCAGGCAGATCCAGATCGATGCCATGCCTTATGTTGGGCACACCTTAGATGTGTGTGGACCATTGGACTACATGTAGTTTAGCACCTGTCTGGTTGGAGTAACAACACGAAGAAAAACTTTCATGGTAACCTTTGATCCCATGATGGGGACACAGATGCTGTGTGCTTGAGCTGCCTGCTTGAATTTTGGAGAGGCCTGACATACCTTGATGTCAGGCATCTCCAGGGTGGTTTCCGTGGTCCATTGCTAACAATGTGAACACCTACATACATTCGAGAGGATGGAGTAACACTGATAGAAGAGAACACAGTACAAGTCTTATTCTCACTGTGTTCTCGTGATCACCTAGGTAAAGGGAAGGCAGTGAGGGCATCCCCAAGATGGCTAGGGTGCATGTGGCAGGTCAGTGCTTGGGCATTATCTCCGTTCATGGAAAGATACTTGGGATGCTCCTGAGGTTGTGGAGAGAGAAAGGAAAGTTACCTTTCAGAGTCCAAAAGGGAAAGGCCAGGTCCTACACAATAATGCTATGCTGTGTGCAGTGCTCTACTCAGAAAGCTCTCGATCAATTAGATTACATGTAATTTCAGCCTCTCGTGGGTAGAGCAGTGCTCTGTAAGAGTGGGGTTTGTGGTGGCCCTCAATCAGTGTTGGCAGCTACATTGAACTCTTGCAGCCAACTGCATCTCACTAATTCTCAAAGTGCTGTCCTAGGTCCAGTTGTTGCAATGTGCATGCACCATTTTAGGAGATGAAGATGTGACCTAGTAGAAGAATACTGGAGTAAGCTTGCTCTCTCTGGGGCTTCATCATCATCCAGATAATGGGGATCCCCAGTGAGGAAGGTTTGCAAATGGCAGAGCAGTGTGTGAGTGTCGACGAGGCTCAGGGAAAATTGTGTAGTACAGTCAGTGTCATGTGGGGAGAGAAGAAATACATATTTGACAGTGCTGGGGTACTGCGAATGTCCTACATGTATCGCTCTGCCTGTGTCCTGGGCTTCATCCAGAAAGCTGCCAGTGGCCTATGCTCGGTGTCTCAGTCCCCATCCTGACCGAGTAACGCTCAACAAAAACCATGTTGTCTTGGCCTTCAGACCAATGATAGGATGGAGATTCATGTGTCTTTGAGTTGCTGCCTTGTAATAAGGAAGGAAGGCCCTGGCAGCCAACAGGATGATTCATTGGTATTTTGCTAACAATGTGAGTACTTAGAGGTTTGAGAAAGCAGTGATATTCCATAATAAAGGAAGAGAACACAGCAACAACTTCCTTCCTGGTGCTCAGAAACAGCCAGGTGAACATAGAACAGAATAGGGCACATCACTGATGCAGTGACACAGGTCTCAGGGTTGGTTATCAGCACTGTCTGGGGAAATAGAAGTCTCCTGTATGGTACTCTGTTAACGGTGGGAGACGAGAGCTACATTTCGGATTGTACAGGGGACCTGGCAAGTCCGTTTTCATGTAACCTTGCCGCGCGAAGAGGCCTTTCTCAGGAAATGTCGATCACTCAGATTTCGTCTATTTAGTAGCCGTGTCTGTATGGGAACGTTCTCACCGAACACTGTTGGCCTTTAGCCCAGTTATTAGGGATGGGACAGCAAGTCCTAACCTGTGTGCCTCGAATTAGGAGTACCCTGGTGGGCCCCTGGTTTGATCTCAGGCATACTGAAGGTGATGTCAGTGGTCCATTCCTCACAACGTGAAAAAGTACAATTTAGAGAAGATGAAAACAGTTTTTCCTAGTTGAAGAGAACATTGAAACAAGCGCTTTCTCTCTGTGTCTTCCTCATTATCCATGGAAACCTAGAGCAGTTGAAGGGGTCCTTTCTGAAGGAAGGCTGTAGTTTGGACGGAGCAGCCAGGCCTTACTTAGACTTAGAGATGAACGCTGAGTATAAATCGCACAGGGTGGTTGGGAGAATGAAAAGGTACGCTTGACAGTGCTGGAGAGGCTGGGCAGATCGCCTGCCCTGAGCTCTGCGGTGTGCTGTGCTCTCCTGACACCAGGGCTGATCATGCAGACTGGGCGTGACAGGTGGTACCTGTCTGGGTAGAGTAATGATCTGTAAGAACAACATTTTCTGTGGCCTTCAGATCAATGAGCGAAGATAGAGGTTCATTTGTCCTTGACCTTCATGGCGTTACCTCCGAAGACCCCAGGCTGCTCCCCGTATCATGCACGTCTTCAGAATGATTTTAGTGATGTGATTTTTCATAAATGTGAGCACAGAGAGAGGAACATGGAGATACTTCTTAGAAGAGAACACAGAAACAAGCTTGTTCTTTCTGGATCCTCATCTTCGTCCAGGAGAAGGTGGAACAGGTGAGGGAAGTTTCAAAGTTGGCAGGCAGTTTGGGCCTGGCATCGAGGAAGATGCAGCACCAAGGCTTCTTCCTCCCTGTCGGCGTTCACCACCACGGTGGCCGAAAGGAAAGTCAAAGTGAGGGAGGGCTGCCAGAGAGCCAGTGGGCAGAGGGGGCCTGTGGGGCCCAGACCGCACATGCAGTGTAGGGTGCCCTGCAATTGGGAGAAGGAGTTTGATAGCTAGGGCCATATGGTAGGGTCTCGGGCACCACAGCCCACCAAGGCACCCTGAAGAAGGTGTGGTATAATACCCAGTGCTGGGGGACCATCCGTGTGACCAAGCCCCGCACCCTGTGACCAAAGCCAAGAAAGGGGAGGTTAAAGACTAGCCCCCAGGTCTGGATGCCAAGGAGCGCATACTCGTGCTCTGCCTCCCACAGGCCAAATGCCTAGCCTACCAGTGCCCACTGTCTATTTGTTAGATTTATCAACCATACCCTACTTCTTCCCTTTTACTCTTCCACCCCCATCCCCAAATGTCCCAAACAGGGAGGGACAAGGGATTGTAGACAGTTTGAATCTCCTGCCCAGGAGGGATGTGATTTTTGGTAACCCCTTTTGTTCTTTCCCACCAAGATGCTGTTGCTAGGAAACAAAATAAAGTTTTTTTCCCAAAAAATAAAAATAAGAATTAAAAAGAAATAAAAGTGGGAGGGCAGCAGTTCTCCATTTTGCAGTGTTACGGAGAAATATTTAGTTACTGCCCTCCTGATCTTTCTGAGTATGAGGGGGACCAGACAGGTCCTTTCTCTTGAGCCACGCTGCGTGTCGCGCCCTACTGAAAAATGTGTTGACGACTTAGTCTACGTGTTACCAGTACCTGTCTGGGTAGAATCCTAGTCAACAACAAAGTGTTTATAGCTGGTTTCAGAGGGGTGATAGGATGGAGATTCATGTGTCTTTTGACTTCCTACCTTGTACCCAGGAAGCCCCTTGCCAGCCACCCCTATCTCTTCTGAGGCACCTACAGGATGATTTCAGTGAATCATTCGTAGTAATGTGAACATCGAAATGTTAGAGAAAACGAAGATAAATTAGAGTAAAAGCCACAGAGCAATGTGGGTTTTTTTTTTTTGGTGGGTCTTCCCAATCCTCTGGGAAACTTAGATCAGTGGAGGGGATCCCAACTTTGTGAGTTTTGCAAGTTGGAGGAGAGCCATACACCATTGTTGAGAAGCATTAAAAATCTTTTGTATCGTCCCCATGATGTGGTGGAAGGTTGATGACCGCTACATTGCACAGTTAGGGACTCAGCCAGTCTTAGTCTTGTTTTGTGCTGAGCGCAGAGCTCTCTCACTAGTAAGGTGTTGGCACATTGCCAGCTGTCATAGTTGTGTCTCTTGTAGTGTTGCTCAGCAAAAACAACTGAATATGGTGTTCTTTGAACCACTGATTTTAGTGGACGTGTTTTTCTCCTGTATCTGCGTGTCTTGAACACAGATGATACCTGTCAACCACTTAGATCTCAAGCACGGTCAATATATTTGTTTCAGTGGTTCATTGTGAGCAACGTGAACACCTACAGTTTAGGGAATAGAAAGACACTTCTTTATGGAGCAAGGGACACGGGAACGATCTTGTTTTCTCTCTGAACTTGTAGTCATCTAAGGAAATCCAGAACAGATGAGGAGAAACTCCAGGGAGGATGCTATTTGGAGGGAACGGGGTTGTTCTTCTATAGGGAAATGGAAACTTGGATACAGTTATCATGATTGTCCGTGTTGGAATTGAATGCTCTATTTCAGAGGGAAAGGCGGTACAAGGTATGTTCTACTTTAGGTCATGCCGTGTGTAGTGCTCTACTCAGAAGTGTGCTGATGACATAGGCTAAGTTTTACTGTCCCTCTCTGGGTCAAATAATGTTCCACAGGAACAAGCTGGCGGTGGCCATCAGGTGGGTGCTGGGGGCAGGTGAGGTACATGTGCATAAGCTGGCTTTCTTGGCCCCTGGGGAGTGTTGGTAAACACCTGGTTCATATCCCCAGTTTCCTGAAGAGGGATTCAGTGGTCCATTCCTGACAGTGTGAATACCAATATGTTAGAAAAGATACTTTCGAATACTAGAGCAGAACAACCATCTTGTTCTTTCTGGGGCCTTAGAGTAATGCTGGAAAGTCTTAAGTACATGGAATAGGTGAGGGCAGCCCCACAGAAGGAGGAGTACAAGTCAAGTGGCAGTGGGTCTGTCTTGTCTAGAGTTTTGGAAAAATGATACATCCATCACAGTGTATCGGAGAGAGAGATGAAAGTTGGATTTGTGAGGATGTGAGTATCTGGGCATGTCCTCCTTTTTTTTTTTTTTTTTTTTTTAATTTTTATTTTATTTTTTCAGTGTTCCAAGATTCATTGTTTATGCACCACACCCAGTGCTCCATGCAATATGTGGGCATGCCCTTCAGGTTGAAGCCATTGTGTGTGCAGTGCCCTGCCTAGAAAGGTGCCAATTGCTTAGACTAATGGTAATTGGCACCCCTCTGGGTTGAGTAATGCTCAACAAGAACAAGGTTTCTGGTGGTCTTCAAAACCATTATGGGGATGGTACATGTCTCCTTGAGCTCCTTGCCTTGAACAAACTAGGGTCTGGTAGCCAACTGTATCTCTGGCGTGCCCAAAATGATTCAGGTGGTTGATTCCATACAATGCTGTGATCACCTGTAGGTTAGGGAAAAAATGAATGTATTTCCTAATGCAAGAGGGGAAACCAGAAATAGGTTTTACTCTGTGAGTCCTCCTAATCATCTAGGTAAAGGTAGACCAAATGAGGCCATCATGACTGAGGATTTGCAAGTTTGAGGGCAGGGATTGGGCAGGGTTATGGGACTATATTTAGTATAGTCTTCACACTCAGGGGGGGGGATAGAATGCTACATTTTTGTAGTCAAGTTGGGCTTTGCAGGATCTCTCTTTAGAGCCATGCATTTTGAAGTGACCTAGCCACCCAGATCGCCTTGGTAGAGGAACACTCAAGAATTACAACATTGGTGGTGACCTTCTGTCCCATGATGGATTTGGAGATACATGTGTCTTTGCCATGACTGCCTTAATACAGTTAGGGCCTGTGTCTGATAACAGGGATTTCTATCACAATTTCAGTGGTACATTTCTAATAGCGTGCATATATAAACCTTAGGGAAAACAGAGATAGTTTCTTACAGAAGAGACACAGGAAAAATTTTGTTCTCTCTTTGTCTTCATTATCATATAGCTGAAGGGATTCACACTGTAGAAGGATTGAAAGATGGAGGCCAGCATGTTGGTAATGTATATGGTCTTAAAAAAAATCTGGGGTACCGTCCTCCTGATCGCATGGAATGAAGGATGAAAGCTACATTTGAGAGTATGAGGAGGAATGGGTAGGTCCTCTACCTGGAAGCCAAGCTATGGGTAATCCCTTCCCAGAGGTGTGAATTACTTACATCTAATCAGTGACTTTCAGGGTTGGAGGGAAGCTCCAAAAGGAAGTGACTGGTATCTTTCTGACAAGCGATGTGGTTGCAGACACATGTGCTACTGAACTGCCTGCCTTGAACTTACAAGGGCCCTGGAAGCCTCCTGCGTCATAGGCCATACTATGAATGATTTCCATGGTTAGTACCCAAGACTGAACACCTGCAGATTTGAGAAAACGATGATAGTTTCCAATCAAAGAAGAGACATGGAAGCAAGGTTGATCTGCGTAATCATCCAGGTAAATATAGAAAAAGTAAGGATTCCATACTAAACAAAGATACAAATGAGGTGACATTATGTTGGCATTGTCAAGGATTACGGGAAAATGATGGTTGCAGTCGACATGATGCCGTGGGGGTGAGATGGGAGGCACATAGGTGAGTGAGCGGGCCCTGGACAGCGTGTGTGTAGTGCCCTGCCCAGGAAGGGGCTAATTCCATTGATGAAGAGTGATTAGTTCCTGCCTGGGCAGAGTAATGCTCACTAGAACAACATTTGTGGTGCCCTCCAGAACACTAATGGGGATAGAGAGATATTTGTGCTTGGGCTCCCTGCTGTGAACACAAGAGGGTCCTGGCAAGCGTCTGGGTGAGATCTCAGGCATCCTTAAGATGATGTGACCAGTCAGTTCTCGTTTATATAAAAAATATGAAGACACTTCTATAGACCCAACCTCGCTCGTTGTTGGTCGTCATCAGTACCAGGGCACCCCAGAGTGTGTGAGTGGGTCTCTACACAGGGACGGGTGCACACTGGAAATCGGCAGGTGGGCGGTACTAACGATTGAGCAGCAGTGGGCCCAGTCACCCTGCCGAGCCGGAGAGGGAGAGTGCAGGGGGAGCGGGCGGGGCCTCCACCCGGAGTCAGGCTGTGGCCAGCGTCCTGCCCGGAACCCAGCCCGTCTGGGAGGCTGCGTGTTGCGGGTGCCCCTCCGGGGAGAACGCTGCTCTCCAAGAACGTTGGGGTGCCTCTGGCGCTGCAGCGGGTCCCCGGGCTGCCGCCTTCCCCGGAGGAGCGCTCACCCGGGCCGCCGCCTGGCTCTGTGATCCACAAGGGGACTTCAGTGTTCCGTCTGCAGGAGCGCAGGTAAGGATACTTCCTGGGAGAAGAGTCCTCGAGAACAGGGTGCCGCTCGACAGTCCTCCCATCCTTGCAGGGAAACGAGAGGGGCGGG